>DWJH01000467.1:0-10598 GCA_018248735.1 Tagiades litigiosa | reverse complement strand
AAAATCAGATAATGGTCACATTTGAAAATGAACAAATTCATAATATATTAATTTCAATCACAAAGATCATAGTAACACATATTCAATAGTGAGATAAGTAGGATCCAGTTTCTACGAAGTTAATGGGATCTGAGAGATCATTCAATGAGATTAGATTAGATATTCCATTTCCGAAGTATTTTATTGCCGAACTTTCCGGACATTTACTTTTGTCGAAAGATTTTTTATAGCTGGCAAGGCGAAATAAAATTTTATTACACCAGGAACTATTTATGAAGATTTTTATACGACTTTATGTCTTCAAGTTTGTGCTAGTAAGGAATAATAATAATAATAGTTAACAAATGAAAGGTAATGTATAAAAGTTGAATTGGATTTTCCCAAAAAGTTATGACATGTTTTCTTTGTTTGCAAAGGAACTGGAGAAAGACGGCGGCAATATAAATTGCCATTTGTTTTTGAGTACCTAATATTAATGGGGACTCCTCAAAATTTTGCTTAGTAGTAGTAATAAGAGTACCTATTTTTTGATTGATATCGGTTATTTTTTTGCAAAAAGTAGGTTATTTTAAATATTGCTGGCCTACACGTATTTATTATTCGTGTATTGATAAATTCTGAATTTGACGCGATAGTTAATGTCAAAATAAAAACGGCAATTGATTTTTTGATAAAAATGCGGTCTAAAATTTTACCATTGCAGAGAAATGTTGTTCGTTTATTTAAGAGGCAATATACGACGCAGCCAGGTGAGAATCTTTCAGATACAGAGCGATTGGATTAGTTATGGTTCTAAACGAAAATGGCAATATGTAGGCGCTATTACCTATGTTAGAAAAGTTACGCGATTGTGAAAGCACATATGCCGTGATCGCATAGTTCTATTAATTTTTTAATAATAATAAGAGTAGAAAACAAGCATGCAACTCATCCGATGTTAAGTAACCGCAGCCCTTAAAAACCGTAAGCCAACTTGATCTAGATTATTAGTTGGGTCTCTGCTACTTCTGAAATCTAAGTCGGTCACTTGAAATATTCTGGGTTTACACTTACACCTTTTAAACCGAAACAAAACTAGAATAGTTGCTTCACAACAGATACCTATAAATGTAGCGGTGTCCATAAAGATGTTACTGCGTGAAGCAATATGTAAAATGCTTAATGTTTATAGCAACTTTTAAATTGTAGACCGTTGCGATGCCCACATGAACGAGCTGCCGGTACCGTGTAAGCCGTGGCAGCCGTGGTACAACGATCGACAGAGCTTTTACAGCAAGCATCTGGCGATGGGGATACTGTGGTAATTAATAACGCTTATACCCCTGCATTAGGTTTCCCTGTGTCGCCACGCCGGACAACACATACAACACCCAACACCGGCAAATAAATATTTATCTGTCAAATAAATATTCACCCCGGCCAGGAATCGAACCAGAGACCCTTGGTTCGTCAGACTGTGTTACAACCATCAGAGCCATGTGGTCGATTAATTCCTTTAATACAAACCTCAAATGTATATTGGAAACAAAAGTATTATAGAACTGTATGCTCAAGCTTTTTAAAAAATTAAATTCAATGAAGAAAAAGGCTAAGAAATTATTAGTGTGCCAAGGTTGCCATAAGTGCCATAGGTTGTAAGTAATTATGATGATTTATAAATTCTAGGTGGTTATTCTCCTTTGGTATGGCAATATATACGGAAAGCATCTATTTGAATTGGGGTCCCCCGGCGCAGCCCAGCGCGCCCAGTGACATGGTTGAGGAGTGCGACGATTCCGATACTTAGATATATTATTAAATAAATTATTCAATAGATTATTATAGTTTTATTTGAAATATTCGACATATTTTTCACAAGTGTCTTCATATGTTCAACAGAATTGCTCCGTTGTGTAAAAAAACGGCGCGCCATGTCGCGCTGATATATAAGGATGGCGGGAAAATGCCATTTCTTATTAAAAATTATTTTTCATACCAGGAATAAGTTAAAAACCATCACCGATATATTGTTGTGAAATATTCATAGTTTTTCTCTATCCATTTGAACAACAGATTTCTTAAGTCCTCTAGAATAAACTGAAGCAAATGGTACGAATATTTGCAAATAATTTAATTTTGATCATTTCAGGGTAATAAATAAAACGGCATTCAATAATATTTTCTTACATTAGATTTTTCGGTTTGGCCTTTTCACAAACACTTAAATACATAAATTATACCAATAGAACATGTACAAATTAGTATTTAGGTATACTTTATTCATTAATTTTAATACAATATCACACACTTCTTACATTGAATAGCAAACTCATGTATTGTATTTAAACATTAAATATTCATTTTTATGAAACTGACATTAAGATTCATTAAAATGAATATTTAATGAAGAATGAAGTATAACATGAATAATTAAGAATAAACTAAAAATTTACTTTTACTTAAGAAAAGATTACAATTTTGCAAAGACATGAAATTTACAGAAACCATTATACATATATTTATATCGCCATCTTAATCTACCATTTCGGAACTCATTCACTGTCAACTCTAAGCTGTAAGCTCTAGGCTAGACTATCTGTGTACCAAATTAAATTTAAATGAGTTCATTAGTTTTGGCGTGAAAGCGCGACAGACAGACAGTAACCTTCGCATTTATAATATTAGTAAGGAAGTAAGGGTTATGAACATTAACGACATCGCACGTTAACGCTAAGACTGACATAACTCAAGTTGTAAAAGATATTTTAAAGGTAATATAATAATTACTAAACAGTATCACATCATTGTTTTGTCTGACTACTAGCTGACTCGGCAGACGTCGTTCTGCCATATCAATTAGTAAGGATCCCTATTTTTTTAAATATAATATAGCCTATAGCCTTCCTCCATAAATGTACTATCCAACACTGAAAGAATTTTGTAAATCGGACCAGCGGTTCCCGAGATTAGCTCGTTCAAACAAACTCTTCAGCTTTATATATTAGTATAGAAAAGTAGTTTCTCATGTCATCCATTCTCATTGAAAAATAAGTTCTCTGTAACTTATACAAATATATTTGTACGACGCTAAATTTAGATTTAACGATTCTTGTTGACATCATATTATGGTTTTGACGAATTATAAAACATCAGTTCTTCAATGAATCTTTTATGTCGTCCTTTCCGCAAAAAATCGACTTGTTAACAATAATTAATATGGGTTCGTCTATTTTTCACGTGATTTTAAGTTTAAGTGTTTAACTTAACTTTTCCAAAATTAGATACGATTATTTATAGTTGAAATTTATTTTTTTACGCAAACAGACTGACAAAAATCACAATTGTTTTTGGGTATATTGGGGATAGTTAGTAAAATTATAAAGCCAGCGGGCCTAGCACAGTATCACCGACAAGATTGAATTCATTGAGAGAGGTTGTTCGCTATTCGACATTGCTTGTTTTCCTGTTAAATTCTATTGGAGGAAATAGTGTGTTAGCAAAAAGGATTGGCCGAAACTATCTCGACTTCGAGAAATTCTTGTCGTAAAAATAGTGTGCTAGGCCCGTTGCGTAAACAACATGATTTATACACGTCCCATTAAACATTAATGTGTAGATTTTCTATATTGGATTTTAACTTTTATTAAAACATGCTTATTATACTCAAGTAATTTATGCTAAATACCATATAATAACACAAATAGCCTATTAATTCGCCCTATTTACATAATTATTATCATGTATCTAAATGAGAAGTATCCTAAACATTTCAAGCCTATACTAATCTTTATATTATTAGAAATATAATTTTTCTGTTTGTGTGTATAAAATGGCAGGTCCGATTTTGGTATAATTTGTTGTGTAGCGAGGTAGGTGGCTAAACTGTTGCAGAATTTTTTTTTATTTTTTGAATGTTTAGTTTTTGTTAAAATATTTCTTTAAATAAAAATTTGCTTGATAACAGTCAAACTTGTAATAACCAATAACTAAAATTGCAACCAATTTGTACGTAATTAGTTATAAATACTTCATTAGTATTGTTTTATTAATGATTTCTTAACCACAAAAATCATTAATTTCAATAGTCAGTTACTTGTGGAACTGACTACAACTTCAGAGTTCACGGTTCGATACCCGGTCAAAGCATACAATTATTAAAGGACTAATGCATATTTCTGTTCAGTTGTTGGGTGTGTGATGTGTCCACGGTATCCACAGAACCTAAATACGATGGGTGTAAGTTTAATTTTATTTAATTTTTTCTTTAGACCCACCACACATAATTATTATACGACTTCCATTAGGTATATGTATGTGTACCTAAAGTGAAAAATTTGAATTTCAAGTCATTTTATTTATTATTGTTATTACACTTTGAATAATAAATATTAGAATAGACTCGAAAAACTAAAAATTACTACTAAATACTTATTGCGTATTAACATTAATAAACGATTGCGCGTAAATCAATTCTCAACCTTATGTTGTTAGATCTGAAAGTCCAATATCGCGCATTCGTTACAAACTATAGTTCGCATGCAACAACAATGCCTCTAAAGCAAGCGGCTGCGCAGTACATCATATCGCATCGTCTTAGACGTAAAATAACGTCGGTAAAAAAAAACTAAATTTATTTTTATACTTTGTTTAAATGTTACTCTTGCAATAACGAAAAAACTATATGTATTGTAGATTTGAGTTGAGACTACAATGAACAACATGATATATGTAATTCTGTCAAAAGCATGTTTATGCACCAAAAAACTATTATAAGCGTCACTGTTTACTAACAAATGAGATACAGCCACATGTAACTGCGCAGTTTGGAGAGGCTATATTCGGAGCGGCATTGTTATTGCGTGCGAGGTGAACGCCACGAGTTATCTGCTCTCCGGCTTAGGCTTGGGTGGCTTGAAGCCCTGAATCTTCTTTTTCTTTTTCTCCTTGCCGCTACCAGATTGGAAATTTTTCCAACTGTCCACGCGATTTTGTCGTGACTCCTGAAAAATATGCGTATTTCTAGTTTTGAATAATGATAATGACAACCGTATTTTTTTGGCATAGACATATACAAAATATCACAAACTACCATAGGAATTTTTATTATTACTAGCGACCCGCCCTGGCTTCGCACGGCTGATGTACTTATTATAAGTGTTTTACGAAATCACATTAGAAACCTCTAAAATTATAAGTGTTTCTCTACTATATTATACATGTATTATACATATAAACCTTCCTCTTGAATCACTCTATTTAAAAAAAACCGCATCAAAATCCGTTGCGCAGTTTCAAAGATCTAAGCATACATAGGGACAGACAACGGAAAGCGACTTTGCTTTATACTATGTAGTGATGTAAAGTCTTTTGTATGGTGGTGTACCTCAAAGTTCTTGGCCCATTCCTTCTCCATGGACATCTGCTCCTCGTGCTCAATTTCAGCTTCACGTTTCCGCTTCCTCTCCTCCATGTCACGAGTCTCCAAGTGTTGGCGTTTCCGCTCCATATCGGCGAACAACTGAAAATCACGAGTACAACATTAACTTCTTATCCATACTTTTATTACACACATATGTAGGTGGATATGATTTAAGTTGACATTTGTAAAATAATTAATTTGATTGCTAGAATACAAAAGAACTTTAAATTAAAATATGTAACATCTGTTATATGTTATGTACTTGTATTCAAGCAAATAAATGATAATGATTATATAAACATATAACATATTGGTCTTTTTCCACTTCTATAATATTGATCGACATTAAATGAATTATGGCATGAACATATTGTCTAATTAGCTAATTGTCCTCTTCTTACTTCCTCCTCTTAATTAATACTTTCCTCCTCCGGCTTACTTTTTGTCGCAAAAATAAATTACTCTGAACTTTTGTTGGGAAGAAAAAGGATGACATTTGAGGGACATGATATACCCATACTCGTACCTAGAATATCTGTGGCGATTAACTTAGAAACCAAGAGAGGCAACATTGTTATTATGGGTTGCAGTGGTCACATAACCGTTTGGTCGTAATAAATACATAAATAAAATAAATGAATAAAAAGTTTACCTTCATAGTCATAACATACACAGCATGTTTGTACTTCACAGGATCATCTTCAGGAATGCCTTCTGCCAAGCGGCCATCTTTCTTCTGCTTCTTGCGTTTCTGTTCAATCTGAAATTGAATTATTAAGTATTTAGTTTAGTATAATTATACATTTAGTCAAGTACTAAGTGCAGACCATAGTCTAACACGCTGTCCTGATGCAGATAACCTCAACCCTTCAGGATATCAGAACTCTCCTGCTTTTATAGGGCTTCTCACAAGGTAACGAGAACCATTACAGTATTTCATATTTATATTATTTAAAAAGTGACATAATCGGCCTAAATCCAATCGTGCCTTTGTAAAATTTTTAGGCCAAGAACATCAAATATAATATATACTAAGACCAAGAATCATATCCAGAAAACTATTTCTGAAATCTAGATATTATACATAATCCTAACATTGTAATACTAAGGTTTTTTTAGTGAATCTTACCATATGATCAGTTCTTTCCTTGGCCTCTTCATAAATGGCCAAACACTTTTTTCTAGTATCATCATTTTCTAGAGTTTTCCATGCTCTGTTAACAATTTCAAAGGCTTGTTGAGCACGCTCAGAATCATCCTGTAAACGAAAGCAAAAACTTTTACTACAGACTACCTAATAACACAACATTGATTTGACTCTAATCTGTCTTTGAGATAGACTCTTCCTCTTATTAAAGTGAAAATGGCTATAGATCGGTTATATATGTAGCTACTTAAAGTTTTTTTTCTAATGTCCAGTCGTCTGTAGTTCTTTCATGTGTCCACAATAACCGTGCCTTACCTATGTTCTGGCTGCAACTGGATGTCTCACGGTATGCTTTGCCCATCTGTGGATAAAAACGAAAATTTTGACGGATGTAACCGTCTCAATCGTAGGGCTAGGGGACTCTTTATGTATAATGTAAATAAGGACCAATTTAATCCATATATTTTAAAAATGTTTATCCACACATTTATACAGGCTGAAGTGACCACATAACTCTATTATATATGTAAATATATATACAATCTTATGTGGTTGTGGCATCATATACTACAACATTCTTTGTAACTATATAAATTGATTTATATTTAAAAGTAAACTTTATAAATTTGTCATGCAATAAACGTATAACTGCAATAAATTATATACACAGCTTCTTGCTGTTCAAAAGAATAGGATAGCATAAATCCTACTTCATTAAATTTGTATTTAAATATAATAAATATTATTTTAATTTTATAGTTGAGTTTAAAAAAATTATAGTTTTAAATCATTGTCCACTCAATAAAAATACACTGTTTATAAGGAGCTGATAAATCATATGAATTATAATACAAATTCATAAATATAATATCTAGATAAGAAAATTTACAATAATCTACTGAACTTCTCATTAATTTTAAATATGTTGAAAAATTACATTACAATAATATTTTTTTTAAATACTTTGTTGTAATTTAGTGTAAAAACATCCAGTTTCTGGAGGACTGATACTTTAATAATATAAATAAAGTTGCAAACATGAATGTAGAATAACTTACCATATTTTTATCCGGATGGACAAGTATGGACAACCTTCTATACTTTTTTTTTATTTCATCTAATGATGATTCAGGTTCAAGTTGTAACACTTCAAATGGATTTAGATTAAAGTATGTTGACCCGGGCCGAAGAAGTCGCTCAATTTGTTGTTTTGGAGTTAACACTGAATCTCGTTTTTCTATTTCTTTAACCTTAAAAGGAATATCAATTAGTATGCATAACAATAGCCCCTAAGTCTATTAAACAATTAGTTTACCATATAACTTTTAAAAAGTTTTTCTGTCTTTACTGTACCTATAGATAAATCAAATAACAATTCTTAAACATCAAAAAAAGCCACTCCATCTATAAAAATTTCAAGTCAAGTTTGTTCAAAAAACAAAAAATGACAAGAAAAGTATGGCAAATTCTATATGTTTTGATTGATTTCACAAAAATAATAAAGAAATAACAAATCATTACTTTGTTAAAAGGAGCCAATCCATTAAAGAAAACTTTTTCCACAAAAAATACAAACATTATCATCATTATCACATGCCTCCAAAGCACAAATACTTCGTTACTCTTCTCTCAGAGATAGTATTGTAATTAGAATTATATTGTCAGACTTCACACACTTTTAAATATAATAACATTCATCTTCTCAAGCATAAATAGGATCAATTTAGAAGGAAGTATTATAGAACCTAATGCTACCATAACCGAATACCATCTACATACAACATGCTTGCTTGCTTTCCATAAATTCGTTTCACAATTCAAACTAGGTTAGCTTACCTCACAATAGAATTCGTCAAATGTTTCTGCCTTTCCCGTTGATGTTGTTGAAGTCATCTTGGGAACTTTGCAGTCCCAATTCGTAAGAATGAAATTTCCTATTATAATAATACACGAAAATAATCAACTTGTTAATAGCATTTACGTAAATATTTATTTGGCAACAAAACCTTTTCTCTCGCAAAGCAGTACGCACGCAACGAAAATCAATGACGATTGACGGTCGGCAGATGTTTTTTCTGACAAACTGGCAGCAACAGCACCTGCACTCTGCAGCAAGCCATCATCATTTAAAAGTCTATGGTTATCGATGAATGATAATATTCGATGAGTAAAATATATGTATTGAATTTTATATTTATTTCATAGTCTAAATAAACAAGAGTTCTTTTAGAAGGTAATAAGAATGAAGAAATATAATTTTTATGAAATTATGCAAAAAGAAGAAAATTTATGTAAAAAAATAAACAGCTTAAAATAATATAAATGAATTTATAAATTATATCTTTATATAAGTTAATATCCTTTGCTTAGTTGCCGTTTTTATTTTAGTTATTTTAATATCGTAATAATTTAGCTACATGGCAACATTAAATAATTTTAGAAAGAAAATTCTAAGTGTCTATGGTTTAATTGACTTGTCTACGCAATAGCAATACTATTACGCTGAGACACGCGGTTCTGTCTCGTGAACTCTGAATTTAGTTGATAAGTTTATTTTTATGTAAGTAATACCTGTTATTTTTGCCCAGTTTACGTATTTAATTAAATAAATCACTATTAATTATTACTAATTGTGTATGTTGTTATGGACGATAACTTATTTATTAAGTATTAAATGTTCGTAACAATAATATATTTCAGATAAATTATGTATTTATTATTGTATTCTTTTCCGGTGTATATTAGAGCTTAATCAATGATCCTATAATAACATTATTAAATATTACTTTTATCATGTTTATAATGTGATAAACGTTAAAATCATTACACTAAATTCGCTTACCTTCTAGTAAGAAATAGCATGAATTATTTTAAGTACTATAAGTAAGATACCGAGAAAATTAAAAGAGCAACATGATATACTGATAACATATATTTTAGCTCCCCAGTATTTACTGCGTACGTAAGTTATTTTGTAAAATGTTTTGATTAAACGTAATATTTTTATAACATTAACAGGACAATGTTTACTGACAAAGTCGTGCTTATTACCGGCGCAAGTTCGGGTATAGGAGCTCAAACAGCGATTGACTTTTCAAAGCTTGGCGCTCAAGTTGTACTGACAGGAAGAAATAAGAACAATTTAGATAATGTTGCGAAACAATGTCTTAATTCATCTCCGATAAACTTAAAACCACTTATCATTATAGCTGATATGACCAACGAAAGTGACGTTGAAAACATAATAAAAACAACTATCGATCAGTATAAAAAATTAGACATCCTCGTTAACAATGCTGGAATTTTGGAATCGGGTACAATTGAAACAACATCGTTGGAGCAATACGATAGAGTTATGAACACTAACGTCCGAGGTACGTATCATCTGACGATGTTGGCAACACCCCACCTCGTCAAAACGAAAGGGAACATCGTAAACGTTTCAAGCGTCACTGGAATGAGATCCTTCCCGAACGTTCTGGCGTATTGCATGTCAAAGTCTGCACTGGATCAGTTCACAAGATGTGTTGCATTAGAATTGGCACCGAAAGGGATTCGCGTGAACGCTGTGAATCCCGGCGTCATTACTACTGGCTTACACAAAAAGATGAGTATGAATGATAAAGAATATGAAGAGTTTTTGAAGAAATGTGCAGATACTCATGCCTTGGGAAGACCGGGCGATGCTACAGAAGTATCGTCGGTGATCGTCTTTTTGGCTAGCGATGGTGCAAGTAATATTACAGGTGCGACTTTGCCTGTCGACGGCGGACGTCACGCTATGTGCCCGCGGTGATACTATTGAATAAGAAAAAATATTTTTAAATGACTTGAAAATATTAAATATAATATTGTTATGAGACGCGTTTGATTTATTAATCATAATGAGAGATTATATTAAACCTAACACTAACTAACTAATATCGTAGGTACTTGAATATATAAACAATTATTGTCTACAATATAATTTTAAAATTTATAAAAACAAACTTTAGGTATGGGACATAAAAAAGGTATGTGACAAGATCTGTGTTGATTTAATAGGAAGACCGG
>DWJH01000466.1:0-10601 GCA_018248735.1 Tagiades litigiosa | reverse complement strand
CCAGGAATTAATAATATTAATAAGTAGCAGATGCATTGTATACAAAATGTCCCTGATCAGTATCAGGGGTACTAGAAAAAAAAATAGAAAAAAAACTTATAGTGGTGGTAGAGTCTATCCCGACTCAACGGGGTCAGTCACCACCACACCTGTTTCTGCTGTGAAGCAGCCTTATAAGTTTTGTTTCAGTTTGAAGGTGACCGCATTGGGTATGCGGGTACCCACACCCTTCGATATTTGAGGCGAACAACTTTACCGTCTATAGTAGCAACGGTCTGTGACTGGCCTCTAATAGGACAATCATCCTATTTAAGGTGTGATGAGCTTCACTTAACATCAGGTGAACTTAACACTCGTTTACGCTCAACGCTTAAAAATACATACAAACATACAAACAAAGATACATCCTGTGAAGTAGAAATGAAGTTAATAAAAGGGTGTTAGCAACATAAATTACATCATGAAAAGTGCGTTGTAAAGCGCGCTGGGAAAGTTTTCTTTTCTGTTAGACAACTCAATTATACGTAGTTTCTGTGAAAAGGAGCTGTTGGAAAAGAAAAATGATTTAGGTTGAAAGTGGCGCAATTTGTTTAGCGAATGCCATTTCCTGTGTTGCGTCGGTTATTTATAGGGGACTCGACGGAGTCTTCCCATTTCTCTAAATTATAAAAATGGTCCTTGATTTCGTAAAGATTTCGTCGCTTCGCTTTGCATATCTTTTTTAAAAAATTCATCTGTACCCGTATTTGTCATTGAATGACACATATAAAATAAATGTTTATTTTCTATGTTATATTTCTATGTTATATATTTATATTTTGGGTGTTTCTTCCTTTTTGCGTAGTATACGCTTGATATTCGTTAGTATATACCCGTAGTAAGAAGCAAGCTAGCAACCAACATACACAAATTGACTCTTATATATAAATTCCAGCACAAATATTGCGTTTATTCGCTAAAACATTTTTGTTAGAAGGATCATGATTAGATTTAGTAGATAGCTTTTAGCGGTATCAAGTGAAGGACAGACGTCGAGAGAAAATGTTTCAGTATAGAAAAGCAGAGTGAATGTATACTGGAATCTGGAATAACAGTACAGTTTGTATGAATGCTGATAAATCCTACTTCCTTTTTTTTTATTCATAAAAGAGTAGCAAACGAGCATGCAGTTCACCTGATGTTAAGTGACTACTGCAGCCCATGGCCACGGTAACCCACCTCAAAAAGGACGATAGTGCTATGAGAATCCGGTCACAGAGCGCTGCGACTTTTGAGGTCTAAATTGTTCGTCTTAAATATTCTGGGTATGCGGGAACCCTCACCCGAACTAAACACAACTTATGAGTGGCTTCACAGCATGTAGGTGTGGTAGTGGTACTAACCCCGACGAGCCTGGATAGATTATAAACCATAAGATTTAACTTATCAAATATTCGCTTAGCATGATAATCTTAATCTCAAAAAAATAATCTTAAATCTTTTAAAATTTCTTTCTTAGGTCTTGATATTTTATTCAAAAACGAAAGGTATAATATGAAATTAAAAAAATACATTTGGTCTCGTCTCTTGAATTTGTTGCGCGTTTTATATGATTGTATCGGGTGGTAAACATAACGCATTATTAATTAAGATTTACGTATTTTCATATCGCACCATGTTATGTTTAATTTACTTAGTACTTGTATATTGTTACGGTTCGATACGATTCAGTGTAACGATTCGATAAATTCGTTGCAGTTTAGTAGAATGTACCTTTAAATGAAAACGTACATAAACCACAAACTGTCTCAAAACAGTAAACAAAACAAACAAACAAACAAAAAAACAGTAAATAAAACAAAAAAATGAAAACGATAGTATGTACCCGGATTTGCTAATTATATTTAATATATTGCAATGGAAACAACATATCAACAAGGATATTGGTGCTAAATTGTTGATGGGCTTTACCCACTACGATGGTTAGCTTGACGTCAGTGTTTTCAATCGATTAGTGTCATAAACGTGGGCGGGTATCTCTATCTCGACGTGCATGCAAGATTGAAGCACGTTGTAGGCACTTAATTGTATTTATTGTTTTGATAAGTATTGATTGGTGTGTGTGTGTGATGGCGACTTTATTTTACGGGGTATTTTGAAACCAAAATGAAACAAAAATCAAAATCTAATCAATTTTGTATTCGATATACAATATATTTAGCTCTCTTTTTCAGTCTTTCTATTTTTGTTTTTTTTTAATATATAAATGTTAATTTCTTATTTATGTAACGATACGTGCCTACACGTGGCGATTGTTTGCCAGGAAAGGGTTAACAAGTGAATTTTAAATAAATTCAAATTTAAAACCAAAATCAGTTAAAACATATAAAAATGAAAAAGAGCGGAATGCAGAACATCCTCCATTCAAAGTTAGTTAAACTACTGTCACCAGTACATTATTTCTTTGCAGCCCACTACCAGTTGGTTCGACGACAGCTACTCGCTGTTAGGTGTATATCCCCACGGCCTCCGCGACGCACAGCCGCGCATCCACAAGAGATCCCTCTACGAGCAGATCGCCAACACTATGCTCGACAAGACCGCCGCCAAACAATAAGTAAATAAAATATATTCGTTACATATTCACCATAATGTATGTAGGAAGTAGAAGAATTCTTTCATTAACTATTTATGTACTAGCGAACTCTGTGGTAGAAATTTCTAATATTTCATCTATTAAGTAACGATATTTGTGTGCCGAATATTATTATTATTTTTGTAATCAGAGCGTTTTGTATGTAGACGTCTTGTTTTATAAATACAACACGCTGAAGCAATATGTTACTTATTACATATCCAAGGGCCACACTAAAAGTTTTTAGATTTGAGCAGTGAATATTAACGCCAAAGAAACTACACGAACATATTTTGGCGTAAGCAAACTTTTCGTTTAAAATGTTTACGGTTTGATTTGATTTTGTGAGCATATCTTGGTGATATTGTGTCATTCTTCTTCAGTTTGCACTTAGCAATATATGACTTCTAATTGTTCAAAAAAAATAGGAATTCGCTTTGTGACCTGAAGACTATTGATAATATCGATAATACCGAAGAGTGTAATCATTCCTTACTATATTACTATTTAATACATGTAATAAAATAATTTAAAGATTTTTAATTTAAAAAAGTTCAGTGTCACTCGTGTAATTCACTCACACACATTTTTATTTCGTGACAATTTCTCTTAATTATATTACAAATGTAACATGTATTTCATATAAACAATTGCAACTTTTATGTTTTGCATGGAGAAATCGATACTCATTCACCTAATATTCTTGCCTGCTTTAAAAAACGCACATAGATTATTATTCAAATCTATGGCACAGATTCTTTAAAAAAAATAACAATACATTTCCCAGCTTTATTATAAATACCAAGAGCGCGAATTTTCGATGTATTACACTTATAAATAGATTCGAATTCAAGGTTAGTTAAATGCAGTCTTTCATGATGTCAACGTGAATGTAGGAAATATATTTTTTATAGTGTAAATGTCAGGTCCTTTGTGGTAGTTGCTAATCTGGTTACACATAATGTAATGTTTCGCAATGAATATAATATTGCGTTTTCTCTGCTTTGGTATAATCATTTATCGCGGGACTGTAGCTAATGGTAATCATAAATGTATTCGAGACAAGCAGTACCTACCTAATGTCTAAATTAAGCCAGGATTCAATATTCAATATTTATAATTTATTAAACTTACGTGCCATAGAACATCGTAAATATTGTTATTGTTCACGGTTATCAATTGTTGTATAATATTGTTTGATCATCAAAGAATTATATATTTTTGTTGTTACTATGAAACGGAATAATCTCTAGTCAAGAATCAAATATCTTATTTTTGTATTATTTGCACGTTTCGAATATTTTTATTTTTAAAAACATTTCTCGAGTTCATATTTAAAAAAATGCGATTTAGAAAGTTGCAAATTTTATTGTCTTCCTTTATATCTTTTTAAACATGTTATAACGCGCCTTCGTATCTACATTTTTATCAAATACGTATATTATTATCAATGAAATAGTAAGATTTTAGTATTTTTCTGTTAGGTTTTACTTTTCTCGCATATCTAAATACAGCCTTAAGCCATATTATGAGAGGCTAAAAGATGATTTTCTCGATTGAAGTAAGTCCAAGTATAAACGGATATTGTACACATATATAACATATATTGCGATACATTGATATCTTCGTATCTTCAAAAATGTTAGTAAATTTTCATCTTTATTTCAAAGTGGATCAAATTGTAACAAAATAAAGAAATTTTCGGATATTTATTTTTAACTCTACTTGATGATAAACTTTCGTAAATGTTTATGGAATTATATTGTTATCCTTAAGAAAAAGTAATATTGACTATTTAAATTGTATGAAATAATGTTTGAATTAAGATATATAACTATGATAAATATAATTGAATTGTTGGATCATCAAATTTTCCACATTTAAGTATAACATTTTTCATTCCTAATTGTCAATTTCTTAGATATTTAAATGATGCCAACACTCTGACTCCTCTACTATTAAAAAAGATAGAACAGTTAAGTTTTCTATAATTAAGCGTAATTTCGTACAATTCTAAAATTTTTATGTAGTATATTTGATGATTTAACAATTTAAGACTATTAATTAAATGTCATTGTCACTAGGAATTGGTTGAATTATTGAATGTACTAAAATTTATTAAATTAGCATAGTTGTATATCTTTGCTTGTAATGTGTCTGGTACCTTAATAATATTCGTCTTCGTAATATTGTATGGAGAGTATCCGACATTTTAGCAAATGAAATAAATAATTATGAGCATTCCATAATGTCTTTTTATTTCTTTAAATGATAATTTGTTATAACCCAACCTGAAAGAACCATTCTTAGTTCGAAGATTTCATTAGATTAAGTGATCAGTGATCACTCAACACCAAGTAAACTATATTCCCTTTGAATACTATAATTTTCTATACTAATCATTATATACATAAAAAGCACAAAAGGTATAAAAACCATACCAATTATATTAAAATTCTATTTGCTTCGACGTTAAATACTTATCTCACTAAGGTTAATTTTTACATGCGATAAACGAAAAAAAATATATGGTATTGTTAAAATATTTATTGATTTTAGTTAGCCATGTCACACTTTAAATTTAATTACAATGTAATTAATACGTACACAATCTTACGCTAAACATATACTACATTCATATTGGGATTTATCCTATGACTATCAAACACTTGCTGCTTTTCACGTAAAGAAACAGTTTGATTTGAGCATAATAATACATTTTTTTAACTCAAATGATGACTATTTCATGTCCTCTAATTAATGTAATTTGATAAAATTATTCAGCCTTCTCCGAAACAATTCAAGGCACAGGAAATGCTAATAGTAAATGGACAAGAGATAATATCGATAATAAATATTGTAAAGAGATTTTTTAGGTAGCTCCAAGAGTCTACGATAAACTAAGTGATGTAAAGAAGGACTGTATAATATATTAAAGCCGTTGACTTACGTTTGGATCATGTTTGAATTAAAATATAGCACTCCTCCATAAGGTTAAAATACAATAGCCACTCATTATGTTTGTTAGGTTATATCCTAAACATACGCGTATATTAACCGTACAATCAAGCTTCTTGTTTTTATTTTACAGTAAGTTGCAGTATATGGATAAATGCTGATAGATTAAATTATTTTACAGCATTCAATATATTTCTAGTTTAGCTGAAATATACTAGTTCTAAGATTAATAAAAATTAATTCACAAAAATGTTTTCTATACCTACAATAGCAGAATAGCTATTACTGCTATTTTTCCTTTATCGAACTAAATTCACAGTGATGATGTGGTTTTTTTTATTTTAATACCTAATAACACACATGTGCGCACCATAACTTCTTATTTACCTACGTACCTACCTTAAAGTAATTGTATATATAAAAATGTAATAAATTTAAGTAATTTTATTTTTTTAAGAAAAGTTTCATTTGATTCAATATAAATAATAATACTAAGATAACTGAAATGAAATTGAAAAACTAAGTGACCCAAGACATTGATCAAAAAATGGTAAACAAATGTTTCTAGTGAGCAAAACATACGAAATAATATTATTCTAATTTTTTTTGGACGGATTCGTTGCGTTAATCTGGTATTATTTTAGAACAATATATGTACAAACACTCACAACTTTTCACAAAAGTTATACACAGACAAAATGGCACAAGTTATTCTGTTTAAATATAAATGTATATGCGATCGAAGTATTTTCGTAACTTAAAATAATGTACAGTTTCGCATTATATCTTTTCATTTTCGTAGAGTTTATGTAAGATACAAATATGTATACACTTTCTCTTAAATATGGAATACATTTCTTATATCGTTAATTCGGAGATAATATCCCTTCGATCTCAGTCGTTCATAATATTACCCGTATGGTTCCTGAAATAAGAGAACATTGCTTATACGTTAATATGGTCTAAATTAAAAATGTGGTAATTATTATTAATTAATCTTTAATAATAATGTGTTTTACAAACAAAAGAATACCTATATAAACTGTAAATCGAATTTCAATTAAAAGAAAGTTCTATTAATTTTATATATGTAAAGTTAAAGAGAATGTTGAAAATTCCGTAAGTACCTACCATTAAAATTTGAGAAAGAGCAAAAATTACTAGGAGATAAAAATACTTCTAGAGATTTTTAACTTCATAATAATGTCATATAGTAGGATCAGCATTTTTGGAAATTGCAAAGTTTTAGCCCCCTGGCTTTTATCTACAGATGGCATAAAGAATTTATTATATTACAACTCTTAAAACCTTGGGACTCCTGTAATTTATTAGTAAACCCAATTCCATATACACATCATAGTAAAGATACCTTAATGCCTATTTCGATGCATGCCGGAGTGTCGACTTCCCGGTCTCGACTGAACTATCGCGTAGTGGTCGCTGTTGTCCGATACTGATCTGAAGAAATAAACATAAATATTATAAACCAAATCCAGAGTTTATTGATATGTATTGTTTTGTAAAGAAGCAACATGCAGGTCATTTCATATTAAGTGCCAATCGCCTATAACAATCGGAAGCCATCTCAAATAGGACTTCCTATACTAGGTAGGGCCAACTGTAACTGACCTCTATGCAACTTCATGAGGTCCAAATAGGTTATCTGAAATATCCTGGTTAAGCGAGAGATGTGCCTTCAAAATTAAATAACTCGAAAAGTTGGTTGTCAGCAGAAAAAGATTTGGTGGTGTACAGACTTTGAATCCTTAATAGTTTCTGTTCATTCGTAAACATTAATTCGAAAGCTTAAATTAAATTTTTGCAGTTGTTCTCTTACATGTACAAAAATATTAGTTGTGTTAGATACAATAACAGTTAAATTGATATAAAATATAATTGTGATATACTTGTTTTAACATGTTTCGTGCATATAGGTTTCAAGTGTACTTTAGTTACCTCGCAGAATGTATAGTGGATGATGGGTATCGACTGCCATATTGGCTTCCGTGCCAACTGCGGTAAGGGTCATAATCCTCGACTACAGACGGGTCCTTCTCTATGACCTGTGAGTACAGAATAAATGAATGTATGACAGGTTAGTTACAACATATACATACTCGACCACAGGGAAATAATTGGGTCGATGATATTTAATGACGTATAATCTATTTTAATCCTCAGAAATCGTAACTCCAATTACAATGTTAACAGGATTGTTTAAATTAATAATAATTAATTTTCAAGGTGATTGAATTGATAATGTTACTATTTATTAATTAATCATCAACGGTAATTAAGTGATATTTTTCTTGACAAAACAGCTATTCCGTAATTATCCGTTAAAATTATCGCCGATTACATAACATAACTACGACATAACTTTTTTTGTGATTTACGATTTCCGATTGATTAAACTGACTATACGATACATCAACTTAGTTCGTTGATCTTCGCAATAAAATCGAAATAGATACATGTCATGATGATTTGGTCAATGTTTAAGTGTCCAAAATACAACAGATAAAACATTAAAAAAATATCTACTATTATTTAATGTTAAAATAATAAAAAGTTATTTAATATTATAGTTAATAGAAAGTAAAAATGGTTTGTTATTATTACTGCGTCATGACATAGAATGTTACATAGGTAAAAAATAAATATTCTACAAAATTGTAGATGAGATATTGTTAATAAAATTTGTACATACCTTTGCTACCTTTTATAAAAACTTGTACTATCCAAGCAGCGATGGAAAAATGTAGGATAATTTTATTTTAAGAAATTTGATATTATTTAATCGACGTACAAGTGACGTCATATGGAGATTCCATACGACGATCAATTACGTATAGTTATATAAGAAATTATATAAAAAATTGTACCGCACAGATACATAAAAGATATATGCTTACATCAGTTCTCGCACAGGAGCAGGTCATCGCAGTGCAGAGGAAGCAATTGATGAGAAGCATCACGAGGAACATGACACCCAATGCGATGGCCAGGTACAGAAGCCACAATGGTCGAACGCCGCTCTCGGAGCACGCCATTGCAGCCACTATGTATTTTTTATTGTGATGAGTGTAGCAATCGAATTGCAAGTCATCTAATGTTAAGTGATTATTAATAAGAATATTCTTGAAACATTTATTTGTACTTTTGAACTTTGTCACGGACAACTACCTGTTTGAGATATAATATACCTAGAAATTCATTACATAATCTTTTTACTAAAAATAACTGCATACCTACCTATAATATTTATGAAATAATTAGTTTCTATTGTAATTTATAATTACCGGCGCTATCATTGGGGTCTAGAATGAATAATCCCGTGGATGCGGTAACCGTGCCTTCTTCGTCAGCGGGTTCCGTTCGTCCATCTGTCGTACAGTCGACAGGGGTACAGCTGCCTGGAAAAATTGAGGTCACAAAATTATATCAAGATTCGTGCAAGGCCGTATTATGAATTATTAGGACTCGTCGTGGTCAGTACCATCTCACCTAATTTTATTGAGAAGGAACTTTTTCGAGTTGTACTATAATTTGAAGAATAATAGTACTTTCAATATTTATTTATAAATATTACCTTTACACACGCCAACGTCGCATTGAAAGTTAACTTGAGAGGAGTCTGGGAAGCGGAACATTGACACAATCCCTAGTTCTGCAGCATTGCTGTCTGTCTTCACAATCACGGATTGTTGTTTAAGTGGACATCTGAGGAAACAAAGTACTGGTTACAGACAAAGTATAGCACAAATCTAAGCGCGGTCCTACTCTAGTTACAACAGTGCTACGGTATCTGCTACGACCTATAAACGGGCCCGCCTTATAATAATTAAAAAGTATATAAAAATTTGATTAAAAAACGCGCCGCGCCTAGAATTTTCAGCCGGCAGCCAGATTTTGTTTCAAAATTCATTTGCTGACAGATCTTCAACAGTAACAGACATAAACATCTATTGTTAATGGCTCTTTTTAATATTGAAATAAAGTTACTTGAAAAAAAATATTTTTTTATGGTTTTACATAAATAAAATATTACATATAAAATTAATTAAAGTAAAAAAAATATAAAAATATAATATAAACATAAAAATTACACAAAATCTTAAAATAAAAAATTGTCTACATCATTGTGCACCAGTAAAGTGCCCAAGATGTTGGCAGCATATCCCCTTTGTACAGCTATTGCTATACGCTGGGCGAAATACATACCAGCTCTTGGGCCACTGGTGACATCGACCATACGCGAAGAAATTTCTTGAAAAAGTATTAAATATGCTTACCCTCTGCTGTCTAATAGATCCACTGTAAAGTTGCGCATGTTGAATGCAAAACAGTTTCTCAATCTAATACTGTGTGCTCCTGTAAAAATATAAGATTTATTGTACTTTGTCAGATGTTTACGATAAGCTACACCACAATATGGAGACTTAAAATAAATTAATAACTACTAATAATACAACTTAACTATTATATATTACACAATACTTAGTTATTATATATTAAAAGTATCTGATAAGCGGATCACCACTCATCCGGTTTAACCTTCTCAATTTGTGCGAGAAGACCCAAATTCTATTTTGTTGTATCTATGTTTTGTGATGATGATTGCAATTATCTAGACATAGACCTGGAAAAAGAATTAAAGTTAAACTTACCATCTGGCTTGCTTAATTCGGCCCGAAGTGTATAAGGCATGCCGTAAGCTGCGTTCAAAACCTTCCGCCCTTCAGAGTTCAACATACGAAGTGACACGAGCGAGGTCTCATTTCTGAAACGAAAACACGAAGCCCATAAAACATGCGTCAATAACAATTGACGAGAGTTCGTCTATATCTATTCTAATATATAAAACTGAAGAGTTTGTTTGTTTGAACGCGCTACTCTCAGGAACCGCAGGTCCGATTTGAAAAAATCTTTCAGTGTTGGATAGTAGATTTATCGAGGAAGGCTAAAAAAATTAGCTTTTCCGGGCAGAACGACGTCTACCGAGACAGCTTGTAATGTTATAAAATCT
>DWJH01000465.1:0-10608 GCA_018248735.1 Tagiades litigiosa | reverse complement strand
TTAGAAGGTTTATCCAAACATCTTCTATTTTTTTTTTTTTTTGGAAAAATCACAATTCAAAAATTTCTTTACATAACTTGTATGAAGTATAAATTCTAGTTGTATATCCTTGTGTTGTTTGTTTTGATATGTTTCTATGAATGTTGGGTTGCTTGTTAAAAAATTGATTATTTCAATAAATTACTTGCGCATACATATTTAAATCGTATTTTAAATGTGAAACCAATTTAGCAACACAATGTGAAGTGTAACATATGTAAACGTATTGGCTTTGAAACTTGTGTATGTAACTCTATAGCGATATTAACACATTTTAAGCGGGATATGTAAAAATACCAGATTCGTAAACCGCTGTCTTCTATTTGTGAGGTATTTTTACCTATTTGAATGTGCTTACTGTAAAAGCGGTAGAAAGTAATTTTACTCTGTAGCTTTACAATTCACAGTTTGTACAACAACCTAAAGTTGACAGCGTTTTTTATCTATAGATTCACACGAGCAATTTTACGAGGATTCTGACCGCTATGCCTGTGTCAATAAAGAACAAAAAAACACTTTAGACACTCACACCCCCGCAGTATGTTTCCCTGTGTCGCGGGTGGCGTGGACACATACAACACCACAAACACCCAACACCGGAAAATAAACATTTGTCTGTCAAATAACTATTCTCCTCCGCCGGGAATCGAATCCGTGACCCTTGGTTCGTCAGACTGTGTTACAACCATCAGAGCCATTGGGTCGGTCGAGTAAACATATATCAATTTGGCGTAAAATATATAGCATGCTTTATGTGTGATGCGATTAGGCTAAACTCGAGAATGTTCAAACATACCAAGGGCCTCTTGAAAGAAATTTACAGACCCCGCATTAGCCTCGTCCAAGACCGTACTATGCACATCTCTTTGGTTATTGTCACCCGCTTAAAATGTGTTAACTTATTGTTCGTGACCGCGTCTACAAAGCGGGACCCGAAATTAAATTTCTCGATACATTTAAACACGCTGGGTGCTCAATATTTTAATATTACAATGTTCAATTCAATGTTCCATAACGGAAATATTCCGTATGCGAATATCATTGTCGATATGAAATTTGATTGCTGCATGAAATAATTTGTTGCTTGTTGTTATACAAATGTTTTGACGATCACATTATTTGATGATAATAATAAAGTTGTAATCATCGGCATAGTTACGTTAGGACAGGATAGGTCGCAAACCACACACGGGACAGAAATTTTGCTTGAAACAACAAAAATTTGAACGTCTTCAGTTTGCTTAAGGCTGATTGTAATCGTGCGTTTATGTGCGAGTCGGCTTAGGTCGCTTGCGAGCGTGCGTTTATGTACGATTCTGGTGCGTCTACTTGCGTTTACGTGCGATTCTCGTGCGCCTTAGTGCGTTCACGTGCGTCTTCGTGCGTTTACGTGCGATTCTCGTGCGTCTACGTGCGCGTTAGTGCGTTCACGTGCGTCTTCGTGCGTTTACGTGCGATTCTCGTGCGTCTACGTGCGCGTTAGTGCGTTCACGTACGTCTTCATGCGTTTACGTGCGATTTACGTGCGTTTACGTACTTCTACGTGCGATGCTCGTTGCGTGTTTACGTGCGATTATCGTGCGATTCTCGAGCATTCACATGCGTTTGAGTTTTAAATGTGAAATTTTTCTGTGGTCCCTGTGTGGTTGAGTAGGGCCTCGATATACAATCACATTAGCAACGATCGGAAGCATTTCCTGACCAGTATTAAACGATAAAAATACTAGACATTCCTACGCAATCGAGTTTCAATTTTACCTAGACTTAGTCGAGCGGGTAGCGTGTAAAATTTTTTACTCATTGGGTGATATTGTGATGAAATTTAATTAAATGTAAAAAAAAGTAAAATTTTTTTTTAAAAAAGTATTGTGAAACTGTGGCAAAAGCTATCGATAGTATTCGGTCTTTTTTTTATTATTGCATTTATCGCGACTGAGCAAGAAAGACTGGTGTTGCGAAAAATATACACTTTTTATACTACTATCCCCCCCTTTTAGCGTGAGCCGTTTTCAATTTAGCGCGTTGATCCTGAGCGTGCTTGCAAAATTATCGAACACCATTCCGTCTATATACAAGACAGGAGAACGTTTTAATTGTACGATTTGAAGTCGTTCAGATTGAAATCTATCAACAAATTGGATAGCCAAGCAGGCTCAGGGATACCAGCCGTAATACTTCGTGTAAATAATGTCAGTGTGGTCCACTGAGCGCTTAGTTGCCATAAAAAATTTTAATCCTAGATTAAGTGAAGTTGCTTAGTGCGAGTGGTGCGCGTCGCGTCCCCGCACCGTCTCCTCTTTATAAATGTAACGAGTGTACTTATTTAAAGTCTAGTTGGTGTACGTGTGAGAGTATTTTTGTACCATCGTAAACGTATATTATTATTATCGCCACGTCGTTTACATATTGACTTGGGGGGCATGTTTATCCGGCGCCGGCGCGATGTACAGATGCGACCGGCGATAGTGGCGACCTCTGTCGCTCCTTGGCGACGAACGTACGAGCACGGCTCGCTTGTAATCTAGACTTAGGTAAGACTTAGTAATTAATCGTGGCCTTAGGTTTTTATACGTGACGCCGTGACGCGCCCCCCGACGGGCGCGCGCGTCGCCGTTCGATAGAGAAACGTGTTTTTCGCGAACATTTTATACGACCATGTAACGAACTCTTAATTATTATTACTGTAATGACCTCCTCCCCTTTTTTATTATATAGTTTTTTTTTCTCTGAATAATAATATAAAATTTAAATGTAAGTAAACCATTGAAGCATAAACATATTTTACATAAATATTATATTTAATTATTAACAATATTGATAATTGTAAAATTGGCCATAGGTTGTAACAAGTTATCAGTTGATATGCCAATTAAACAATTTTTCATGATTTTTAATATTATTTGTTTTATTTATTTTGCCCTGCACCTCATGTTCCAGACATTTCCTAAAAAAATTATCTTTGCTAAGTCGGTTGTGATAGAATCTATTTGAGTATGACAGAATCTCAAACAATACATTAATGCGCTGTAGTATCTGTAACCTGTGGAAGTTATATGCCCCGGATAACTACAAAAGTCATCACAATCTAGATACATCGCAAATGGATTAAATTCCATTATGAATTTACAATTATTTTAAGCCAGTATTACTTCAAACAAGAGTATCAAAAAAATCCTTTCACACTCGGAATATTAAAAAACAAAGTTAAGGTTGATAAAAGTTTGGTGACTTGCCATATTGGGTTAACCGCATAAAAATATTTTGTAGGACAATGGCTCCAGCCACAAAATAACCTATAATTTATATCAAATACCACTAAGTAAGAAGGATATGAGTTCAATCACACAATATTTGAAGTGTTCAACTAAGTAATCGGATGTAGTAAGGTTGGAATCGACCTCGTACATATTTGAGATGGTTTGAGGCATCATCACCCATAATCCTGGTATAATGACGATCTGACGAAAGCCATGAGAAAACGTTAGATTCGAAAGTCAGAAATATAACACAATAAAAATAATGGAAAAAAGCAAAAACGGCCTGACGCCTCTTACCTTTGTGTCAAAAATGAATAGATTGAGTATTTTAAAATTAATTATTTATTATTACTATTTGCACGCAATTGGAGAGTAATTTACGAATAGCAATGGAATTTTAGCGGTGTTTAGTTTGAAGATGTTTTGGTATAAACTAAATTCACAATATACGAGTTTCATGAATTTCTTATCTTGTTTCATTTTAATATCGGTAAATTAAACTTTCACTTGTGTAATTTTAATTATCGCATGTGTACCAGACTGTGGCTGAATAATATTTTTTCTTTGATACGAAACAACGTTGATAAGAAAAGCCATATATATTGACAGTCTGTGACATTTTGTTATTATTGTCACTTGTACTTTTCTAAAAGAAGGTGTAATTGAACTAATATTACAAGTTTTTGTAATAAAATTATTTAACAAATTTTCCTAAATTTGTGAACACCGAAAAATAGTTAAGTGTAAACGGTACTAAATAAAAAAATTGTAATTAATAAATCACGATGACTGACGCAATTGACGAATACTTTGAAGCCGCATTGGACCTTGTTAAAACAGCAGGAAACCTTATAACCGAGCATGTAGACGGGTTTAACGCCTTTGAAATGAAGAATTCTGACATAGATTTTGTAACGGAAATAGACCAGAAGGTCGAGAGCACATTAATTAGCGGGTTATCGAAAAGGTTTCCCGACCACAAATTTATAGGCGAGGAGTCCGTAGCCGGCGGGGCCAAGTGCGTATTGACCGACGATCCTACATGGATTATCGATCCCGTTGATGGGACCATGAATTTCATTCACGGATATCCACAAAGTTGCATATCCCTAGGTCTCACGATCAACAAGGAGCCGGTTGCCGGCATCATATACAACCCGATATTGAAGCAGCTCTTCAGCGCCAAGAAAGGCAATGGCGCTTTCCTGAACGGAAGACAAATCCACGTTTCGCAGGTAAAAGAGCTCCGCAACGCGCTTATATCTTACGAAGCGGGAACCAGTCGCGATCCCGAAAAGGTATTGTGTGTGATTGAGAATTTCAAAACCATTACTTCTAAAGGTCACGGCACCCGATCTTTGGGGTCTGCGGCTTTGAACATGGCCATGGTCGCTCTCGGAGGGTCTGACGCGTACTTCGAATTTGGTATTCATGCTTGGGATATTGCAGCTGGGGATATTATTGTCCGTGAAGCTGGCGGTGTATGTATCGATCCTGCCGGTGGGGCCTTTGATATTCTATCTCGTAGAGTACTCTGTGCCAGTTCGAATGAGCTGGCCCAGGAGCTAGCTAAGGAGCTACACCAACACTACCCAGAACGGGACTAGTTAATTTTGTTAATTCATTTGCTGTGAAGTTTTTTTAAATGTCTTGTTTAGAATTATGCGAACAGCTTTTCTGTAATCGTTCTCTCATATAACCAGAACTTTTTATAGTATGCAAATCTCAGTTTGATCTTAAAATATTTGTCTTATTTTATGTAATTTTATTGCACTAAAAGTGCCTTGTATTATTGTGTTGTTACTTCCTTATGCTAGTAAATTGTTTGGTATTTGTTACTTCAATTAATGTAATCGAAGTTTAATGGTATAGTCACTAGAATACAATATCTAGTCTTGAGGTTGTTAGTTTTGTATTAAATGACTCTTTGAAGATATAATAAAGTTGTTTACCCAGTAGACTATACTTAACAAATACATTTGACAGTATTAAATTAGTCAATGGGATGCATTTTTTTAATCTAGACATTGTATTATTGTATAAAATATGAGTTTTGTTACCTTTTCATTAAATATTACTTAAAAAGAATTTGAAGAACAAATTTCTTGTACCAAAGATTTGATTGTAAATAAAATGCAGAGTTGTATATTTTAAAACATTTATTATTATTTAAAATATTACACTTATTGAAATATAATTGACAAGATACAGCAAGGTATGAAGAATTTGCCAATTTGATATTTGTGTTACATTTTAACAAGTATCTAATGTACCTCATTATCAAACAATGACTGTTCATTTTGAAATGTTTATTATGAATTAATAATAAGGTATTAAAATATATTACAATATGTACTTATGTGTTACATTGTTATCTGTTTTGTTTGTTTCAAACCTTATCATGTACTTAAAAATAAATTAATTAAATTATTACATTTGTTTCAGTCACTCATTTAAATAAGTATTTGATCCAGAATTGTTTTGTTATATGTGGTTCGGACACTTACGCAACATAATTTATAATATTACTATGTTACGTTCGGTGGTATGTTAATTTATTTAATAATATCAATCAGAGTATAAAAAATCAAGTTTTAACCACATATAGAAATTAATTATTATTAAAATAAATATACTAAGCTCCAAGTCTTAATAAGAAGTCACATTAATGTTGCATCAGTCATTTATTATTACTAATAAAAGTTAGTCAAAAAAGTTTGTTTCAAATTCAATTGTAATCTTGAACAAACTTATAAATTGTCATAAAAATTATTCATAATTATTTTTTTCTTTCATTATTTTATCCAGAAGTCTTGTACATATTAAATGTACCGTAAATTTAATATCAGTCAGTTTGTTTCAGTCATTTTGTTGTCAGTATTTATGTCGCATGAGAAGATTGGAGTCATTTAGTTAGTCAATTCTGCTTTTAAGTGAGTCTTCGTCAGTATATCACATACGTTGTTCACTTCAATATAAACAAATTATTGTGCAGGTATGTATGTCTGTAAATGCACTGTCAAGTCTTATATCGTCTTACATATCTAGTCAGTAACTGTTTTGCACTAATTTTAGTTCAATATTTGAATAACTATTTAGTCAAGTCATTATCATCAAAGCGTAATAACTATTTTAACGTTAAATAGTTTTATATTTTTGTCAGTAAATTTCATGTTGCATAAGTCAGTCAGTTCTTGATTTCCTTTAAATATGAATCATGTCCAAAGTGAGAAAAGATTGTAGGTATGTTGTTGAGTCGTCATTAATTTTCATGCAAGTTAAATCGCAGTATGTAATTTCAGTAGTAACATGAATGTCAGTAACTTAGTCAGTCATTTCTTTAGTCAATATAAAGTAAATTACGTACATAACTATTACAGTATTTTAGTCTGGTTTGGTCTTGTCATTGTACTGCTTACCATCAGGTGGCCTGTCAGTCGGTTTGTCGGCTTCTTAACCATAAAAAATAATGAAAAAATCCTCTTGTGGGTCTGCTGGAAGAGATTCCTTAAGGAATAAGCAGTACCCCTGTACTCATTGTTAGTAATTAAGTATTTTTTTATTTGATTTGTGTGTACTAAATAAATTAAAAAAATAACTTGTCTTGTCGTTCCCTTTTAAAATAATGAAAAAAACTTGTCTTGTCGTTTGCTTTTACATTGAGTTAGTCCTTGATTAGATTTTTAAGTATTTTCGCAGTTTATCTACAAGTCAGATAAAAACCTACATTTTGGTCAGTCCAGTAAGTTTTTTATTAATTTTGTCAGTTAAGTAGTCTCGTGTCAGTCAGTTACAAAAGTTGTTAGTCTGTCTGTGTCAGTCATTCACATTGATGTGATTTTGTCAGTATTATAATTTTTCAGTCATGTCCAAAGTAAAAAAGTATTAATTAAATAGTCATTGTGATTTATTTAACGTTATTTAATATTTCTGTAGTTTCAGTCATCTGTCAAGCGTCTCAATTAATTAAAAAAATCTTGATTTAAAATATTGTCAGTCTTTATAATCGATATGTTGTTGTTAACAGTCAAGTGATTATTTAGTCTAGTCATTATTCAGTCAAATCGGGAAATTGAGTTATTTCTCGTTTGTCATCTAGTGATTGTATTAAAATCTGTAAAAGTAATCACACCTTTATATCAAAAATAATTCGACTTCCGATCATAAGTCAGGGTTCTTCAAGCATTTTTACACTTTTAAATTAAAAAAAATTCGAAGCAGTAAGCAGATGTTTGCCTAGCTTTATACTATCAACACATGAAATATACTAAGGTTATTATTTTCAAACTCTGCCTGGCCGCCGTTTCATGGCACTAAGGTCCATAGGTCTCGGTATCTCTCTCAAGGCGTAGGGGTCCACATCGATAGCTGGCATGGTGTGGGGCAGTCCTTCTGGGAGGTCGTCTTTCTCGTCGTACACTGCCCATTGGGATGGACTGAAAATATAATAAATAGTAATAAAAAAGCTTTAGATACACCAACGCACTAGGTTTCCCTATGTCGCGGTGGCGTGGATATAGGTATATAACACACCACAAATTACCAACATCAATACCAATATTCAAGGTAAATAGATTAAACAATCACAAAATTTAAGAACATAAACGTATATATATATATATATTTTGTTCCAAAATAATAATATCTTATAGTATAATGTATATTCATTTACATGTATCGAGGTTAACGGTATATTTTCTCTTTATCATTATTAAAAACAGTCTTCTAATTTGCATGCACGTGAAGATAATACTCTGCAAAGGTGTCAATAACCTTTGTTTAAACTAAATGGAATTAAAATTTCCTATAGAAAAACGTAAATAAATCAAACAAGGTTATTTCACTATTAAAGTATCTATGCGTGCGAATTATATGTATTGATGGGCTTTGGTACATAGGTACGTTTATACTACTATGTTCTCTTCTTGTGCTGATAGTAATAATGTGGTGTTTCAGAATAAATGTATAGCAATGCTTTTTTTAAGTGTGGAATAAGCTTCTGTTCTAGGTGTTTACATCGCGCTTTGACATAGAGTCCTCTAAGAGTTAAAAAAGTTCTTCAAGGCCAACAACACACCCGCAATTTCCCTTATTTTACACGTGTTCATAGGTTAGCACTTATCATCAGGCGGCCCGTATTGTTGAATATATATAAAAAAGGTATTGGTCAGTTTTTACTATGTTAATATTGATTTTAAAATGACTCACATGTTTTCACTGGGAATGATTTGGAACGCCACGGACGGAGTTTTCGCAGGCCCCGAAGGTTTCTTGGCCTTTGTTCTAGGTTTCTCTGAACTAGTCGACTTTGGCTCTATATCCTCAAAGGGCTCAATTTTGTCTAAAACAGATCTCTCTTGCAGGTTTTCTTCAGCAATATTCGGTTTTGTAGCGTTCTTTTTCAATATATCTTCTCTAATTTTTGTTATGTTTGCCTTAGTAACGTTAGGATTGTCAGGGTATTTGTGTAATACATTGCCTAAATAGTAATATTTATTAGTGTTCAAGTTTGTTTGGTCGTCGTGTCTACGTCTTATGTTGTAAGGTTTTGTCGCTGTGTCATATAATATGAATGTCGATAGTTTCCCCGTATTCAATTCACCCTTGTCTTTTTCAGTACTGCTTTTTTGTTTAGTGTCGTAAGTATTAAAGTCCTTGCTGATAGTGTCGTGTTTTAAGTCAGTTTTTGTCAAAGATTCAGATTTTAGTTTGTCGTCAAGCTTTAAGTTGTCATTGGGTTCCAAATTTTCGTCAGTCATATCACCCCTGTATGTTCCTATGTATCCGAAAGTCACAAGTTTGTATAGGTTTTGTGTGGTCGCACTAATTTTGTTGTCCTCAGTGGTATGTTCGGTTTTAGTAGTGCTGGTATCGTCATTAGCTCTGGATTCAAAGTCAGTCAGTGGAGTCGGTCTGCTGTTCCGTGAGTCAATATCATCAAATTCATGTCTATTGTAGTAAGGTCGGTTAGGTCGTCTGTAAGTGTCATCATAGTTTTGATAAGTCACTTTCACTACGTCCCTATCATGATTCCGTCTGGTCGTCTGTCTCCAAGACTGGGTCGGTCTTGGAACGTAATTTATGAGGTAGGTGTATTTGTCAATGTTCTCCGTTACTGTCAAGTAAGGTCTATTGTAAGGTCGTTTGTTTTGTAAGTTGTTAATGACTACAGATTGGACGCTTTGAACGTCGTCCTCGTAGTCGTTATATTGAGCTGGTCTGCTCAGTCGTATGTCCGTTTCAAAGTCATAACGTCTACTTTTGTTTTTAAAGTCAAGTTTGTCATCTATAGGTTGGGTCATATTGAGTTTTGTCACATGTTTAGTCGAGTTAGTCTTTGCAACAGTTCTGTTATTGTTTAAAGTATTGTTGGTTGTAGTTTTATTAGCTTTGTCAATCGTTTTGTTTAGATCCATTGCTTTTGTTGAGTCAAAGTCAGTTGGTTGTTCTTTTTGAACTAGTTTGTGTGTTGGAATCGCTCCTTTCGGAGGCTTTTTAGTCGAAGGTTTAACAGTAGTTGTTTTAGTACGTTTTAGTTTTTCCGTCGTATTTTCAACGTCATCAGATTTTCTGATGCTGTTAGAGTCTGTATGTAGTTCGACCCAAGGGGATAAGTCAAAGTTGTTGAGAAGTCCGTTGTGACAGGAGATTCTTTCGTTGTCAGGATTGTTCGGGGACAGGAAGACAAATGGTTGGACGTCGTCAATGGTGTCGAGAGTCCGGCAAAGAACTTGCGCTAATGATATACGACGGATCTGTTGCAGTTGTGCAGGTGTGAACGATGATTCCTGACCACCGTTCTCATACCTGTGGAAAATGCTTCCGTTTTATTAATACCAAGAAATAACTAATTGTAAGAAAAACTTGAGAATTTTAATTAACAAGCTATTTAGTCGTTTCGGTTGATTAATCGAGTTCAATTTCTTGGTGTGATCATAGAAAGTATGATTGAGAAATAATTCGGAATGTCATCTGAAAATATGGTTTAAGAAATAGAACTCACTACTACTTTCGTTAGTTTGTGCATTCTTACCAGAACCGGTCTCCTTTGCGCAAGTTGGAAAACTGTTGTGCTATTATACAGGCGAAGGTTGGTCCTACCAGCCCACCGACTACGGGCCTCTCCGCCATGCCACCAGTAAATAGGTCGATATCATCTACATGCCTAAAATAATCAGTTATGATATTTAAAAACAAAAACCTACATAGGAATATTAATGTTATTAATAAAAATGAATGTTTGTCTGTCAGTAAGTCCTTTATACCCCTCCCCCATCCCCTAAATCGGCTAGTTAGAATTCAATAATACGTT
>DWJH01000464.1:0-10613 GCA_018248735.1 Tagiades litigiosa | reverse complement strand
ATAAGCGATAAAAAATACGGCCAAAAGTAACTCTTGACTGCTTTATTTTATTTCATTACTATTATATTCCATTTACTTCACTCGTCAAAAATATCCATTATTTTTAGGAGACTTTTTAATCAACGATTCCAACAAAAAGGCACTGCAAAATTAAGTATCTTATAATAAACTTTCGGACATTTTGTTAAAAAACAATAAACATTAATCTTGCAGCATTATTTATTTCGTTTTTATAGGTCTGCACTTTTTAACGATATAAAGTAAAGACAAAGTGGAAAATATTACCAGTAATTAATATCAATTGTTCAAATTCTTTATAACCTATCGCTACATATATTTAACAAATCCAAAATTCATTAGATTCATTGATTAGAGGAATAAACAAGAAGAAAGGCCTTTTAACACCAATACTATTGTTTTGTGTAGCGGCATACAAACGTATAATGCCGCACCTGCATTAAACAAAAAATCATCGAACGTATAATTATTTCAAGAAATTTTACCCAGAAGTCACTGATCGACGGATGGTTTTATCATTAATAGTCTAACTAAAGAGTCCAATAAAAAAGAACAGAGCTAAATAAATGCATGGATTTATTTGACGCTGGCGGAGCTACGAGTAAGATTTCGAAATTAAGCACGGTATCATCTGCATAACATATATTATTTACAAGGCAGCTATTAACTTCCTCAATCTGTTGCTTCACATGCATATTAATAAAGGCCTGAGAGTTAAGGCCTCCCGGTCTCTGAAACTGCGTCTAAGTTATGTATCAGATAGATTATGTTTGCATTTATCAAGCTAAGTACACATGGAAATATTACTACCTGAAACTCATGTTTTAAAAACTACGCAATAGTAAAATTGTATTTATTGAAAGAAATTTAAAAGATATGCATTCGCATATACATATTATGTATATTCAGACAATAAAAAAACAATATTAACAAAAAAGAAAATCATTTAAAATAGTTTATTTGTAGAAAAAAATTACATCCAAGGAAAAATTTTAAGAACAAATAAAATGAAAAGCTTCTTTTAATTACTTTTTGTATAGAAAATTGACACGCTCACTTTAATATTATTAGAAGACTTTTGAAGTAAAATTCTTAAAGGGCTTGACGTTCTGGCGTCCCGGGTTCGAGTATCGGCATTGGTTAACATTTATGTGAGAGATACATTTTTAATTTCCAATGATGCGCATTTGTGGTGTGTTGTAATAGTTCATATTGTTGATAATACATGCAACAGATGAAAAGGGTACTGTAGGCGTTTATGAATTTGATGACAATACAGCCTAAAAAAGTTATTAAGAATTACGAAACGAAAAACATACTATTAAAATCGACGATGAGACGAAATTGAATTACGAGTCTTACAAATCTCAGATTAATCTCGAGTTAATGCTTGTAACGTTAACGTCAGAGCGGTAATAAATAATTAATGCACGACATTAATTTTTGGGTATATCCGCAAGACTTAAGTACCCTTAAATAATATTAAAATCTGCTCTTTTAGTAACGTAGGTAACTATGTTGTATTTATGTTTGTTGTATGTATGCTATGTTGAAAAGGACGTCATATACGAATGTAACAGAATACCTCTTAATGTTAACCATATTCTACACAAACAGCGTAATGATCTGTAAACAATGGCAATCCCTTGCCGACTTGCTACTGGACGTTTACTAAACCTTACTTACCTACTTGATCCTAATATAAATGGTCCTCCAAAACCCTGCAAAACTGACAAAATATCGTCTCTAATATTTCACACCAAATCGTCACCGAACACAAATAGTGCAATTAATTGTTGATAATATAGCGCAGTTACTTGATATTTTTTACTAAAACCAATTAATATCTTTTCTACGGTTAATTTTGCAATAAATGTTATGTTTAACAACTATGTTAATGCTGATGTGACTGTATGGCTTCCAGACAAGAAAATATGAATAGGAAAAATGGAAGAAGCCTCATACAACAATGTGAGTTTATTTGTAACATTTAGCTCTATCATCTCTATCATCAACATTACAACCCATCAAGGACTTGGAAGGTCTTCTCACAGAAAAAAAACATAGTCTACAATGTTAGCGTAGTGCGACAACACACACATACGAGAATATTATGAACATTTCTCCGGTATGCAAGTATACTCAAGATTTTCTCATCGTTATAATGATGTTTTAAGTTTTAAAATGCACAAAGTACCAAAAAATAAGAGATGCGTGCAAAATTAAACCTTTTCCTAGCAATATAATCGCAAATAAATGAAACATATATTGCTTTCCGCCGCAAATTTTACAGAAACGGGTCCTTAATTAAATTAGGCTATGTTTAAGGATATAAAGTATTTCAACCCCTTTTAACCCTATCCAATAACAACCGGTTCTTGCAACTTTATGTGTAAGGTCCAGAAAATTGGCTGCTTTTTATTTTGACAAGAACCATTTGGCTCGTTTAAAAAGGTAGTAACGCTTACCTGCACAATCTAAGGGTTCTCCATATCGTAACATGTAATATAATTTCTTTCGATAAAAGCGCAAAATCCTTTGACAAGTTTATAATATCCACCTAAGGTGAGTAATATCCGTAACATGTTTGTACATAAAGATGTGTGTAACCTTTGATGGAATATCAGAAATGGGTTTTTTTAACTTAACTTTTAATGAACATAACATAATTTTATAGGTTTCTTAAGTACATAAAAAGTACCATTAATCAGACCTTTATGTTATCAATTTACACCACGTTTATGATGTAAAAAATATGAACTCTGGTAATTAACAACAAGAATAATACAGATTAATTAACTTTGAGTAGTCTTGAACTTATTTATGTCGTAATTATAGCTACTTAATTATTTACGACTTTATTATAGCAATTATAGGCTTTGGCCGTTCGTAACGATAATTTTCCGTTTCGCTCTCATGCCTGTAACAATGCGGAATTTGACATTCTATTTTAATTACTAATTACAATCTTAATAATACCTATAAAAATATTTTATGCTAATTAAATAAAAACTCCTAAAATTCAATCAACAAAACCATTTGAGAAATACATCCATCCATCACTTACCTTATCATCTCAAATCTTACTTAAACAGCATTAAACATCACTTATACAGATTATCATATCGATAACAAGTTGAATGTAAAGTTTTCAAAAGTTCGCCCTAACCGATAGTCGCTTTGAATATTAATTAGAACACTGGTCGAAGTCGGATGCACGACGATAATAATTCAGAAATTGAGTTCAGAGAAGAGCATCATGTCGCGAATTATTTACGCGATCGTATGAAGTGATCGGGGAGAGTCGAGGCGTGTTACGCCGGGGCCGCTCGCATTCTAACTGTGGCGAAATGTGGGAGAGTAACGTTGGGTAGCGATAATAAGAGACCGATGACGGGCGAGTCCACTATTACTTAGTTGCTACTAGTGGGTACCTACTGATTAGCAGTGGTAGATTTAGGCTTAGAACTGTGAGGTCTTGACAAAGTTTAAATGACACCAAAAGCCGAACGTTTCGCGTTATTTTGGGTTACGTGCTTTTCGACTGAATTTATGGAGAAGAGTATTGTTTTGCAATTTAAAAAGCTTTAAATCTATTAAAAATATTTATTTTCAATGATGGCGACATAGATCGCCATCGCTATTAAATCTACAGGTTATTGTTGGAACATCCCTAAGCGGACACAGAAATATACACTGCTTACACTTCAATCTCACGCAGTTCTAATAAAATAAATTGATACGTAAACGCAGTAAAATACTAGAAAAACAATAACATTTAAACGGTTGACAGAACTCTTATCAGAATTGTGGTATTATTAACAATGTTATTACCTAGATAGTTGATGGTAAGATTAAGTGAAAAATTTACAGATATAATAATATATGTATATACGGTAGACTAGCATATTTTTTTCATTATCAACAACCGTTTTCTTAAATCGGTTCGAAATTAAAATATGTGTAAACATGGAAAGTATTGTCAACCCACTTACTAAAAGACCAACAACTCAAACAGAATCTCCACCTTCATGGTTTAAGAAATTAAGCCGATCTCCCATTTACGAACCCGGCCCTCTTTATAACCTCTTTATAACGGCCTCTATATAACAACGGGTTTAATAAATACAGTAGACAATAATTATGTATTAAACTTTAATTACTTATGATGTAACATTACCAGTTGACCGTTAAGTTAAAACAAACCTAAACCATTAAAGCAATCGCTGAAAAAATATTCCGCACCGAAATTGTTTACGAATGTACCTAATGAATAATTTTGAAAATGAAATATTGTGGAACAGTCACTGCCGAGTAGGCACAGCCAAAATTTCATTAAAACCTTTACCGAACTAAGTTCATTACAAATTTACCCGATAAATAGTAGTTTCAGTAATTAGACAGTTCGAGCAATCAAGGTTGCGAGCTAACAAGGGGTACGTTTAGCGGTTGATGTGGTGTGTCCTACTCACCAAGGCCATTCGACACTTCCGATGTGTTGCTTAATTGATTAGGTCAGTTTTCAGCTATATTACCTACTTGTGACTGTGTAATTGCCTGAGTGTTATTACATACAAAGCCATGAAGCAAAAACTTACATAAATCATAAAATAATTAAACCCTAAAAAATTCAAAACAAATTGGTGGTCAAACATATGTTATCTGGTTCTATGTGGTGGTGTTAACTACACCTGTTACTGCTGTGTATATGTGTATATTATTATGTCCGTTACTCAGAATGTAAAAAACAACTGTGCCCCTTGTAAAATGCTTTGTAAAAAATAATAAAACGTTTGTAAAATGTTTATTATGTAAAGATTCATAATAAAATTGTTCTGAAACTAAATAAACCGCCAATGGTTTGAAACATATATACTAATTGGCCTCTACCTTCAACAATAACTCAATAACATTTTGCTTGAATAATTTTATCCTTTTGTATATTTCATTCGCTTTCACAGCTCATCTAATTTACTGATCCTTATAAAATTGAATAAAACCTGCAATTACTATACAATACAGCCACAGGCAAAATTAAAACCGTATCACAAAAAGTCATAATTGATAGCCCCTTGTTAGGTAATCTTTTAATATTTGAGCATTATGATAAAGACAAACTTTAACAATTTCGTAGGATATAATATTATGTTATTATGTTATGTTACAACTATTTCAAGATTAATCTACGTAATTACTCTTAAAGAAATATCCCAGCTTCCATGTATTTTAAGGAAAACCTACATATGTTATACATTAGAACATGGAGTCCTACAAGAAGAGTATAAAAGAAAATCTTCAAGGTAAGGCAAGGAAATGGTGATTTTTCCATGTTGTATGTGTTCATAGGTGTTCCACTTACCTTCAGATGGCTCATTTGCCTATTTATAAAACCTATGATAAAATAATAATAAAAGAAACGTTCCTTATTAACAGAAATTGGCAAAGTAGCATGTGTATCAATTTTCGATATTTGCACTAGAACCACTGTTTTGCGGACGTTGAGATTGCCCACTATCACACCAACAAATTAATAGTTTTAAAGTTATATTTCTATTCAATTACGTGAATTAATAAAAATTCCTGGATGAACTCAAAGAAAACACCACTACCACAGAAATATTATTTTATTTGACACGTTTAGAAACCATGCTTACCGTTCGTCACTGTAAATACGAATGTAAATTTTACATATCTGACACCGTAGACGTTTACTTATCTAAAATTTGAATGATTGATTCAAAGTTTCAGCGTTATACCTAATATAAAGATTTTGTAAATGCATTAAAACATGTTAAAAACACTTACAAAGTTATATAAGGATAAAATAATACTTAAATATAGTTGGTAAGACTGAGCCGTAACGTAAAAGAAGATAGGTTGCTAGGCAATAAAAGCTGGTAGCAAATATTTACGGTGAAGATGCACATGCAATAGCTAGACAATACAAACTATCTACTACTGCGTTTAGCTAAAATATACCGTACAACAGTGGAGTAAGTAACAATTTAGCTAGTTATAATTACCGTTCATTACATCTTGGAAGTTGTACAAACACAAAGATTAAGTTAGACAATATTGCTCGAGATCGAGTATCGTGATACCAATTTACGGTTATATAAATTCCTCTAAATATCTAAAGAACACTTTTAGAACTTCATTACGACTTTTGCGCTCTTTTCATTGCGAAAGTGGATTTCAACATTCAAGCTTTTAAGTGTTTGACACGAAATCAATTTCTTGTTGAATAATTTCTTAATTGGAAAGAATCTTGATCGTTTTATTTCATTAGTAACATTTTATTATCAAAAGGGTTATTGAGTTCCAAGTATAAAGCCTCGTAACTTTATCCAAATTTAATCTTTGTAATAGTTAGCATAACTATATTTAAACCTCTTAAGCCTAATCAGCTTCCGTACAAAGGTTTCAAACCAATCCGAGTTTTTACGAGTATTCTCGTTGAAAGCCAGAAAATTAAACAATCGTGGCTGCGCTAGCTTTCCGACGCATTATCTCTGGATTATTAAGATTCCGTGGATGAGCGTTTGGAAATAAGGGTAATGCATTTTTATAATTGCGTCATGGATTGTTTACGGTAATTTCATTTTAACGGATAAGAAAGTTAGGCTCGGTTAGGTTGCAGTTCATTTATTAAATAAGCCTAAATATAGGCTGTCAAAACGATACGTATGTATGTATATTAACACAACACGAGCATTTCTAGAGGAGTCCAAATTCGTTTACTGACTTAACAGAACTGTTGTTTGTTTGATATTTTTATAGTATGCAAACAACGTACAGGACAAAATGCGTATTTTAGCTTACCCTTCTATTAAATGTGGTTTTACGCATATTAAGAGATTTCATTTTAATTTTTATATATGAGGACAAGGGATCCATTGTTTTGTGGATTACATTTGCATAAAAATTAACATAATGGCATTAATGTAGAATGAATTTTAAGCTCATTTTAAATTTGATTCCGTTTTAGTACATTTTAGGAAACATTTTTATGTGATGACATTAATGAGTCACAAAAATATTAATTTTGAATACTTCATATTTAAGCGTTAATATAAGACAAAGATATTCTATGAATATTTTATTTTAGCTTAAAAGAGAACAGTCGTTCTTAATCTTTTCAATTTCCTTGAATTATTGTGAGCAGGTTACGAAATAAGTTATTATTCTCTCGACGAAACTGTACTCCCAATGATGTAAAGAATAAATCTGATAGATTAGAGACGTGAGAATTTTGCAAACAACCCATTTCTGATTACCTGTACGATTAAGCAACTATTGTTATCGAAAATACTTCGGAAAGTAGGTATTATTACAAAGTTTATCAAAGGCTTTACGAATTTTCATAAACTTAACATTTCGAATAGCATGTATGTACATACCTTTCATCGCGATTTAACCTCTAAGGTTTTTATTTAGGTAAGCTTATGTAATTGCAAAAGATACAGTAAACGAAAATTATTTACCTTTACGCCAACTTAATAAAAATCAGTTGAACGGTTTAAACCGTCTTAACGATTAAGTGTGAAGAAATAACAGACAGACAGAGTAACATTCGCATTTATAATATGAGGAAGATAAGATATTTGAGGCGAAAGATAAACGCGCAATCTGATATTTTGATTTATTTTTTGATTTGATGATATTTTAATTTACATATTAATTAAAAGAGCTCGTAGTTAATTGCTAATTAATAACTTTAACGATACTTACTTTAATTTTGAATATACCTAATTGAAGTTTGGACACCATTTTTGCTTTCATCATAATTAATTTCCGACGCTCCAAAGACTAACTACATGTAGAATTTGTTTAGTCTCTTGTAAAAAACGGTTGAATGAATTTGAATGCTGGCGTATATACGTAGTCCATTACGTTATTGTAAGTAAGTATTTTGTTTCGGTGTAAGGTTGAAATAATTGAAAGGTTGGTAGAATAAAGCAGTGAACAATAAACAAATTCATATAACAATAAATAGCAAACAAGCATGCAATTCACTTAATGTTATCTCATTATTATCACCGTAAGTCTTTTTATTGTAACTCATAACAACTCAAAGAGGATATATGTCTTATGAGAGGACAGTTACATCTGCGTGCTACTAATTAAGACTAACCCGAAATAAAAATACCACACAGCTTCTGAAAAGCAAAAGCAACAATCAAAAAGGAGGCTAAAAACACCGAATAAATATTTAATACGCCCTCGCCAAACTCGCCATAAACATAGATATACATATTTATACCTTCATACATTTCTCGTGAACCCCAATTGATTCACATAATTATTAAACCGAACTTTGTAATTAATGCTTTAAATCAAAATTCAAAAGCTTCTTAAGTATTTTACATAATTCCTACCACAACACAACTATGTAGGTATATTGAAATTGTTATAAGTATAAAAGGAAACCGAATGCCGTAAATTACGTTTTAATAAGGGATGGCATGCAAACAAAATATTTATGCTAAGTTAAGATCCAACACAAAATATTTTTATATTAAACATGAGCTGTGGATTCCTACAGAGAAAATGAAAATGTTAAATCTTATCCAATCTCAGTAGAGAACACATTTTCTTAAAAGGCGTTAGAATTCAAGAATTTCTCAGGCAACCTAACGACATGCATTATTCGTATACCACAGGTAAGGATTTCGTATATGTGAATTACATGTGAATGTAAATACGACTATAATGCTCCGCCAGTCTGCCGCCTGGAATTTCCTCGTAGGGACAAGGATATTACAAGTATTTCATTCGCTGAATGCCGCAGATAAGGGAATAACAAACAATTTGACATGTTTGTGGGGCCGTTATGACTTTGCAATATTTAAATTATTCAGTAATAATATCCAGTGATATTTTAAATCATTGTCAGAACAAAGATGTTCCGTGTTTATTTATTTGAGTTCTTCTCTATTCATGTAACTGACCAATTTCATTACTATTGCCGTATTTTCTGTGTTCGGTATGCGAACGTTTTTCTATTTTCATTTTCCTCAAATATCATATTATCCAATAGGTACGTCTTACTCAATGAATTGACGTAATCAATAACCTATTTCCTGTGCTCATAATGTGGAAACGTTTTTCAGTAAGAATTTACTTTCTGGTATCCCGTCACGTCAAGATAATAATAAATAAATTTAAAAAAAGATATGTTTTTATGTAAAAGCTTTAACAATATATGTTATTAAAAAACTTCATATCGTAGCTCCTACTTCGTTGAGCTTAATAATATCATGTAATCAGTAACACAATATTTTATAAAATTGTTGTGAACATATGCAAGTATTGTGTAAAATTACTTTTGGAAATAGGAGAGATATCTAAGTAAACTAAGAAAGCAAAGTTATAACTGAAATCTTATCCAAATCGTAAAATAAACAATAGTTTCCTTGTTATATTTTTATTTACAATGTAATAATCATATATTATAACTAGCAGTCCCTAATATAAGTGTTATGGTCTAATGTGTTTGCTCCTTGTGTCCTGAAATTTGAAAATTTTTTTGCTTAATGTCTGTGCTGTTCTCCTACATAAATGAGGCAATCGAAAACTATATTTAATCGACATATTAAGAGAACACTTAATGATACTGCAATTGTATTTTCAAGAAATACATAAATAAATTGCTCTTTTACTTTTACATTTAAATTCATGCAATCGTTTTTTGCGTGATGTGCGTGAAACCGCCGGACAGATAAAACATTTTTTTGCTTCTCTTCCTCGATAAAAGATTTTTTTAATATCATTAATTTACACACATTTGTTGCAGTTTTATTTGTATAAAAATAACTTGTTTTATCTTGACTTATTACTTTTCAAAGAAATTACTTTTCATACTTACCTATAATACAATCTATCTATTTTTGAGAAAAAGCTTTCATTAGAACGTACGAAATTACTTCAATTTCACACTTGAGGAAAGTTGGCATTACATCGGCTAATAAAGTATCTACCTACGTACGTTCTGATAGATTGTGTACGAATCACCATTTTTCTTCGAGAAAGGTATTATATAATATACGTAGGTAAGTAACTTTCTTTAGACCTAAGTTAAAAGAAAATTAAATAATAATTTAGTTAGTCTTATTAAGTAGTAATTTGATATAAAGAAAAACCGCAAACAATATATCAACGCGCTATAACTCAATGATTTTAAACATTACACAATGAACAGAATATAATGGTATGTGTGCTTCATAGGTTTTACAAACTAAAATATCTAATTAAACTAGGCTTTGCTCGCGACTTCGCGCAAGTGAATATAGATTATGGGCTACCATATTTTTCTATCCTTCAGGTACATCAGACTTTTTCTGTATCCAGAATGATACAAATAAATATGAATTTATTTGTATTATTGTATTGTAATAAAATATATCACTATACAAACAATACTAATACACGACGCGCCATTAAAATAGAGCCGTAAACCTTAAATTATGAGACCCTATAGTACTTCTAAATAACAATATCATGAAGTGGAGAGGCAAATAATTATTTCTTATTGTTAAAACAAAATCATCTGAATAAAATATAATCTAAGGCCCTAAAGATTTTTAAACAAAAAC
>DWJH01000463.1:0-10633 GCA_018248735.1 Tagiades litigiosa | reverse complement strand
ATATAATTGTAATAAATGTGTAAAACCATACAGATTATTTAAATAATCATTCCTCACACATAACTAACATGAAAATACACGCAGAAAATATTTTTATTGTATATACACTGTAGAAATGAAATAGGATCTCTGTCTTTCTCTTTTGACTATACAAATAAAGACATGTACTACTTTAATGTATATCACTCGTTTTCACGTACCTACGTGTTCGTATAAAAATGTCGGCGCAATTGCGGAGATAGCAGACTTGACTTGCTCGAAGACAATGGAGTGCGCGGGTTGCACGATACAATTTAGCCGATACAATGGACGTTTGTTTTACCTCCAAGTTCCCACTACATTTCGCACAATATTTTCCCATTACACGTTACTTTTTAGGTGTACTGCGCTGTAGCGGTTGGTGTCAACGTCGCCATGTTTGTTACCGGAAATGTTTCTTGTCCAACATTTTCGGTAAAATGCAATTTTCTTTTCGGCGCACCAAGAACAAGTACTAAGAAGACTTACACCAGTCTTCTTGTTACTAAGCCACGATTTTTCGGTCTTTTTCGAGACTTATTTCTGAATTTTATTTATTCTAGAACTTTCTTCTTTTTTAGTATTTTTTAAAAATGAATGCAACAATTTAGAATTGCCGGTCGTGTTGCTTTTTATTTTTAAAAGTGATTTCCCCTTTAAAAATGAAAGGGGCGAATACTTTTAACTTTTTCTTCTTATCTTTTTACATCACAAAAGTATTGTATACTTTCCAATTTGTCAGAACATTTCGGTTATGAAGTATCAATTATGAAGTTGAGTTCCAAGTATCAAGTGACCTCGGGTTTAATTTCTAGTAACTGAAGTGGTAGTAATTCTGGTAAACTGAATGCACGTTCTCTTTCATCAAAAAGAGAAAAACAAACAAAAAACACTTTAACCTATATAGGATATGTTAACTCCAACATTAAGTAAAAACGCTTACGTTCGTAATACGTAAAAAACCTTTTGGTGAATCTGGAATACTATTTGTGGATGGGTCGGTACAAGCAGTTTAAAGTTCGTTTTGTTTACGCCCATCTACTGAGTGTAGTTTACTTTGGAAATGAATTTCTTTTCATCGTTTTAATATAATATGGCGCGGGCTTTAGGTGCATTGGTAAGCTTTATTTCTGGGTGCTTGATAAAATTATGACGATCCATGATGAGTATAATATAATGGTAAAACGGAATTTTTTGGTAAAGGACTGGTAAAAAGAAAAGCAAAGCTTTTAATAGAAGCAAAAATAGTATAATCGTATTATTTTTAATTTGCAATATATACAACGTAGTACATTGTTTATTAAACTCCTGTATATTAAAACCACAATGGAGTATGGTTACCTACCGGCTTTATTGATGCATTGTATTACATCGATGAATTAAACGTATAAATGTTTTCTGCAATTCTAATAATAAATATACGAAAATATATAAATTCTAGATAAATACATGTTAAGCACCTACTTTTTATTACAGTTTGTAATATTTTACAAAGATATAACGCAACAAACACGAGTACAAATTTTATACACGATAAAATACATTTAATTGTGTCCTTGCTTTTAAAACTTGGAAGTTTTGGTTCAATAAGGTCAAGAGAAACTCGGAATCCGATAACGAACATTACAATACGTATTTTAATATTATGAAATTTCAATATTTTTCGACTTATTATAAAATAAAATATACAAAGTAACCAAGTGAACATGATTTCAACCACATTCAAAACCCTTTGAACTGGCATACCGATTCAAATAAACTCCAAACTGAATTTCGTTACTTCACAGACGATACTTTCATTCACAGCTCGAAGTATTCAAAAGTGTTTCAATTACGTTATCGCTGGACGGGTAAAAATAAATAAACACTGCTATGAGTAGGAAATACCATGGGAAGGGTCCTCGAAAGATTATAAATCAATTGAAACAGGCTGAAAATTGTGTGAAGATATTTTAAGTGTTAGATTAAAATGTTTGGGTATTTAATATTAATAATATAACTCTTGTGCACTTAAACTCAAGCGTACAGGCGTCTCTATCTCTAATATGCGAATTTATCAGATTTGTTTGATATTTGTTAAATATAAAAAGACAGATTTTTTTTAAAAGGGTATCATTGTGTGAGTATATTAATTTACTGATAACTGTATATGCAGTTTCACTGCCAGTCCGGGTTTCGAGTTAAATTTCAGGTAATGTGGTAATGTGACAGGTTAATATAAAATTTATATTCGTATTTCGTGTGCTGGATGTAGAGATGTGTTTGTTTAGTTCACGTCACCCGTAACAGGGATCCTAGTGCATGTATAATAGTAAAATGGTTAAAAATGTAATAATTTTTTACGTGATTTTTTTTAAGTGTCTCTTAAGTACTTGGGGCTGTATTTTTGAGGCAGCTACGTTGAAATGGTCGCCATGTGTGCGAACGAGCGCGGTTCACAAAAAAATCTCACATGTGGCACGGCGCGGCCCGCGCATCCGGGCTATCTTCCCCTTCTATTTTAAACTATACTAACGCTTGACAAAACTCAAGCGATTGAAAATGGGTAACTGCGCTTTAAGCGCAATCGTCTCAACTCAACTGATCACTTAACTTACTTTTCTAAAATAACAACTGATTCCTTTTTTAATTTCGAAATTCTGTAAACCCAATTTTTCAACGTACTGTTTCAAAATGTGTTCCCGCGTAGAACAGGACAAATGTAACAATAATGTACTATTTTTAATTCAAAGACGGCCAAGAAAACATGTCGCTGATACAATAGCCTTTTGTGTCTTACAGCGCAATTTTTAATTAACTCAATGCGTTGCTGTATACTACGCCAGAATTATTGAGTTGATGCAACCAATTTCGCTTACTGTTTTACCCCGTGATTGTTCTTAGGAAGAACCAATACAGCAGATATTTATGTTCAAAGTTGGGAAGTGTGACGTTAATATCCGTTTGTAAAGTACAATTTAGCAATGTAGGGGTATTGGAATAAGCGAGGCGAGCGAAATCCCTTTCTATTTTAACCGAAACTAGTGTTTGACAATATAGACGATAATTATTTGGAGGAAGAACCGAAGAAGACTAGCTGACGTTCACAATATCGTTCGCGTAATAAGTAACTAGAAAGACATAATTTATTTGATTCAATTGTGAATCCAAACCATGTTTAGATCCCTTTGAACACATTCAAAGCATGCCATAAAAATCGGTATAGCCGTTTAGGAGAAGTATATACCAATTTTATTCATAACGATAGTCTAAAGTTAGGAAGTGTGATATATCAATATCCATTTATAAAGTAGATTCAAGGCAATGTCGAGGATCCTCAAGGGATAAGCGAGGGAGACCGAAACTTAACGTTGTCCTAAGATTTACATATGTATAATATATGGTTAGGAATTGTACACAATTGTAGCTTTAAAAATTGTACCTATATTTTATTTGGAAATTTATGGTTAATGTGTAACCTTTATTTGGGCAGCATTCTTAAGTTTTAGTAATTATTGTATGAAATGTATATAATAATTATTTAGGGTACTTAAAAAGATCATTTTGTTATTAATTGTTGTAATTGTATGGTCTTTATATCCCACAAAACTCATGTGATTAATAAAAAAACTATTACTAAAAGTAGGTACTGAGCTATATTAAAACAACATTCCGAAATTACAAATTTAACTTGCTACTTTTAAAGTATCATTTAATATAGCGAAAACCAAAATTACTACCATAATTTATCCATCGCATCCATTGTCACGTCACGTGCAAATTTAAGTGCAGGTAACAAGTTGTAGTGCGTTGCTTTTTGGAAACGCAGTAATAATAGTTTAACATCGGTCCAATATTGAGAAAAATCTATTCTTGTATTGTTATTATTACCTGTGGGTTTGTATAGATAGCTCGACTGGCAGGTAAAACGATCACGTTTCATTGCGTTGCGGCTGCGCAGGCTGTGTTACTCGAGTGCGAGGGAGACGAGACGATGTGCAAGAGAGATGTGTAGGAGAGGGAAGGGTGAGGGCGGTGCGGGGCAGCCGGGACCGGCCGAGCAGGTAACCGAAGCCTGCACACGCCGCGTGCACCCAAATCACGAAGATGCAACGGCAGTTTGTGCCACATACCTACATATATACGGATAGAATCCAAACACTTATGTTTACTATACTATATTATGTAGTTTTGATGCTTTTGACATGGTCCGACTAAGCGAGGATTCGGTGTGTGATTCCCGAGTGGGAAAAATATTTTTGACAGCTAAAAATTGTCTACTATCTTGGGTCCTTGTATTAGTGTCAACGCTCATCCCACACACGGAATCCTAATTCGGGAGTACATTTGGATACGTACAATTTTGACGTACTCGAGGCAAGGTGAATAGGTTTTTCCTAGATAATCTTGGCTACTTCTTAAATCGCACTTCACTTACCATCATGTATTTGCTCGGTCAATAGCAAGCCTATACAAGCTGAAAGTAAAATGCGTTCTTTTTTTATCGTGCCCTACGTCGAATCCTGTTTAACTCATCATATCTTTTTAGAGGATCGGCACTCAATGCCGTTTTCAATTAATTACACCCCTGCGATAGTGAAACATCGCTCTGGGCAAACAAATGACAGCTATTTTCGGAGGGATCGCTCCGAACGGGCTGCAAACTGAATAATGAAGTGTGAAGTTTTATTGTAGGTACGATAGTACAGACACACAATGCAAACGTGACCAATTTTTATTGTAACAAAGAACACAACATGAAAAACAATTTAAATATTAATAAATTGATCCTGTGATTATTTTATTCATATAAGATAAGGGCAACTGATTTTCACTTGATGTAAAATAGCCACTGCAACTTTTAACAACAATTACTATTATAATACGACTACTAATTAATTACCTATCTCAAACAGGACTTTTGTGTTGGTTGCCACAAATATCCTAGTTCAAAGGCGGGAACATTTAATTGAAAGAAATCGAATATATGTTTACATCAAAAATAGTGTGGTGGTCATGGCCCCTTCTTTCTTATTCTTTTCTTACGTGTAGGTTACCACAAATTTTAAACTTGCTAGGGAAATAAAACCTACGTAGATACGTCATATTTACTACGTTATACAATGTGCCGTAAGATTATAAAGTAGGCATTAGAGACCTTCCAAATTGTATAGCAGAAGCACCGTATCTACGTTAAGTTGTAAAGTAGGTATAGGTGGTAGGAGCCTCTATTTAACTTTTACCTGCAGAACTATCGCCTCGGAGTTAATGATAAAATATACCTCCATCTGTTTTAGTCCTCCGTCTAACTTTGTAGACGCGCAGTTTTCTCGTTAATTATGAAATGGAGATTGTAGATGCCCTTTGTTCTTTGACTGCAGTTTCGTCTTTCCAATCATAGACCTCTGTTTGACTTTAAAAGCATTGGTTATTGGTTAACACTTGTGTCATATCTGCATTTCTATAACCAACAGCTTTCAATAGTTGCTAACTTTTTTCTTTGTCTATTCATTCTGAAAAAAACATGTATGCAACATTTATGTATATTAGAGAAGTAACAGTAATAAAAATTGTACGGATTATTAATTAATATTTCTAATAACTAGTCGAATATAATAATAGTTAATAATAAAGATCTATTGCTATAATAATACTAAAACATTTGCTTGCCAAACTTACCAATAATTTGAGAAACTTCGAAAGAGTTTTGTCTGTTATTAAAATAGATCAACTGATTCAAACTGCTTATTTGGTTACAATGTTTATCAATGGCCTTAATACTTACTAAACGCTACTTAAGAATAACTGTTTACCTCCCACGTATCCTTCTACCGGATGGTAACAAAATATACTCGCAAATTCCTGACCATCTGCCAAGCTTTACAATATGCTTCGAACATCCGGCACTGATAGCTACCTCAGGTCCGGCGAAGATCTCCCGAGTTGTGGATACAAGCCAATATATATAACTAAAAGTAACACCGATTAAAGAAACTTATATTAAAAGAAAATAACATATGAGCATATGAATTGATAGAAAATATCTTCTATTTCTTGAAATGTTATCTTGAGGCTTTTGGCCTAGGTATTAGATTTCTTAATTTTTTAAAGATTCAATTATTTAATAAATTAATTTTAAATTAAGTTAAGATCAAGGATATTCATTTTATCACCTCAATAAGAAAGGTGGTCTGAATGCCGCACGATTCTCAGCGAGTTTTCGCGTGAGTGAATATTATTAACTTTTTTTACAAGTTACGCCGTCGTTACAAATCTTAACACGAACGTTACGTGAGCCATACTACATCTTCACAGTTACACGTACTCACAACCATGTAACATATTCATTGTACATAATATTTATTATCACCTCGGTCATATGGTTTAATCATTGATATTTAGCTTAGAAAAGTATAGACATGGCTTTGCAAATTAATAGAAGTATTTGTCTTCTTCTTATAAGTAAAAATAAATGTTTGCCTGTCTGTCTTTTCCGGACGGGACGACACCTGCCGGGACAGCTAGTTTTCAATGAGAATTACGGGAAAGAATTGACGTAAGAAAATTACTTAAAATCGTTTTCCATTTAACTTACTGCGTTGTGACCTACTTAACTACTTACTACTACTATTTAGAATTTCTCAATCCACAAGATTAGCTGAGTAGAAACCAACTTTTAAAAAGACAAGTTTTAGTTGAGATAGAATCTGTTCCGCGTAGACGGAGTTAGTAAAACCACCACATATAAAATAACGGTATACTGTACCTATATATTTCCCGATATTTTAAAACATTCTGTTTACATTTCCCTACATACACGACCCTTAACTAACGTGAACCCTTTTTCAAAGTTATTAAAACTAGCACAACCCCTTTAACTCCGTGCTTAGACTAGACCCCAACTTTCCGTTCTATTTTACCAGAGAAACTATTAGAACTATTGTACTATTATATTAGTACAAAAATGATAATGGAATGTAACTGTACAATAACAGATTATTAATTGTATAGAAACAAGCGATGTAAATATATACGTGTTAAATATTTATTCAGAGGTGTTTTTAATACAAGAAATTTAATTACATATTTGTAAATTTACATAGTTAAATGCTTTACCGAATTTTAAATCAACTTTTTTTATTTAAATGTTTTTAAGTGATTGAATTAGATTGGATTTAAATAAACTTATTGTACAACTAATTTGTTTGTTTCGGTTTCCATCCATGAACCAAAAACTCGGCTATTTTATGTGTGAAGTATGGGTCAAAAAAATTACTTATTGTTAAAAAAATGTATCAAAGGTGTAATAAAAAAATAAATAAATTTATGTAAAATACATTACAACCTTTATTTGTAATTAATTACATTCTTAGCTACGCTTACAATCGTCTTATCGGCGATTGAAATCAAATCTAAAACTTGAACCCAACGGACTTACCTAAATCGCGTGTTTATAAGTTAATAACGGCTTACAAATTAACACTTCATATTAGTTCAAATTAATGATCGCAATACCCTTTATAATGTACATAACAACACCTTAACACACGTACGTAATTGCCATGATGCTTTCTACGCTAAGTTTTACGTGCGTTAAGATATAACATTGATTTTCTGTACGTAAACAATCTGAAAGAGCGACTGCAAGGAACAAGACACGGGATACACACATCTTTAGCATGTGCCTACATCGTTCAAGCTTATGAAGTCCCAAGGTAAAAGCACCCTTTCATGGGGGTTCGCTACCCTCCTTCGGCACCTTTATGCTACACTTATACCACACATCCCCTGCAATAAACATGACGCTGAAAGTGTAAACATGCCTACTCTAATTGTTGCCAACGTCTGTCATCTTGTAAACAGTACTTGTATTGTGTAATTTGTCTGCGAAAGTGAGTTTGTTTGTGTATCTACTTAGAACAAATTTGAACTGTAATTATTAATTAATAGTGTGTACTAATATGAATTTATAATATCTTGGATTAATACGGGATTTAAGTAATAGTATATTTTACATGTATGTAATAAATTTAGTGCTATTAAGTTATTTTTTAGAACCTTACCGTTTTGTTCTTGTTAACGTCTATTCTAGATTAATCTAAAGTAAAATTATAATCCGATGTAAGAAGTTTATGTAATTCATTTGATCCAGAATACTTTGTGTAGGTTATTATTACAAACAGTAGAAAATATCTGCTATATTTATTTTTACTTTGGCAAAATAATTGCAACTTCCTAAGTCCTAATGATTAAACATTAAAAAGTGATTACAGATTAAATAAACCATAATTTCCTGATGAACTCGCATAGCAAGCAAATGGCTATTTAATGGACTTCAGTATTTATTAATGGCGTAATATTTATGTGAAAATTTTAACTTTCCAATGTAATTAGTAATATATTACCTTTTGCCGTTATTGAACGAAATTGAATTCTATTTACACGCAAATAAAATTAAAAATAATATTAATGTTTTTTTAAATATTACAGGGTTAAATGTTATGACTACCAGTTCTTTTTTTACAGCGTATTATAAGTATTTAATCTGATAATTTATGGTGTATCGTACTCTTAAATTACGGTAAAGCACATGATTGTCAGTCAAAAATGACAAAGTCAAACGTAAATAACAAGTTTCACTAAGAATCCATGCGGGTTTTTGTTACTTTAAGAAATTAATTTTGTAGGCGCTGATAAATAATTATAATGATGACTATTATCTTTTTCATATTAATTGAATTCTATCGAGATCTGAGGAAATGTAGGAGCTGTAGATATAATTTACGATAACAAATTTAATTTGGAGCTCGGACAGCGCTTGTAAACTCATAAGCAAACGAGCTAAAGTACCCTTGAACTCGACGCAAACCACATGCACGTAAAAAATGTTTGTAACTGAAAATCCAAAAACATTTCCATTTACAGCTTGGAACATGTTCTTTGTCTCCTTGGGAATTTATTTCAATTAGTACTCGCACATTGTATATGTGGATATAGGTATAAGGGATCATCCATAAAGCATAACATGACATGACGAAGTGTGACATTGTGTGACAAGGTAGGAGGGAGGACCCAAGTTCTGTGACGACATATACTAATACATATAAGTATTACAATGTTTAATGGAAATTAAACTAATTTCGGAATTGCTGTTTTAATTTAAAGTCTAATTGTCTAGATGTAAAAATTAAAAGTATGTGACGTCACACTGGGGACGGGGGTCTCAACTATGTGACTAAGTGTGTAACATACTTAATGGATGACCTCTAACAGACTAGTATAAATTGGTTATGGCTTAATTGCTCGTTCGCATCACGCAAAATCAATTACATCAATTTTTGATCATTTTGTTTCTTAATGCTTGGCCATCACCGATAACATTTATACCGAAATTACTTAACTATTAAGTATCCAATTAAGAAACAGAAAAACGAAGGAAGTCATGTACCAGCAATCATAGACGTCATTATGTATAGATACCGTACTTATTTAAACGAAAGATTAATATTTCGAAAAAAAAAAACAGTTTTATTTATTCAGTAAGGATAGCCTGTAACAAATCTCTCTACGAACATGTTTCTACGAACATCGGTTGCGTAAAACCTAAAATATTTGTGGGTTAAATAAATAGTTCAGTAACCAGCCGTGCTGCGATGTAGCAACGTGTTTGAACAATGGCATGTGAATATTTAAAATCCGCCAGCGCCGTACACAAGGAGCTGCAATCCGACACATTGCGCCCGCATGCTCCCACGGTTTCGTCTTACCGGCTACGTGCTACGTCCTCGCTCAATCACTAACCGCTAGAGATGTAACACTACTTATTTAGCACTATTGTGTCAACTCAGTTCATTACGCCGATGGCACTTACTAATCAAATTCATTTTCTCAATTTGTGTTAGCGCAATAGATCTTTTGACAGCCATATCATGGTTGATGTAGCGACATGTGACACTGACGTACGTCTTTTCTAGGGTACACGGATTTTCCAAAGCACTGTCTAATGGGATTTATGTCCATAAGCTGTAGTGACCACTTGGCACCATCAGGTTGCCTGTCAGCGTGTTTGTTAGCTTTATCCCAATAATATTAAAAACTTTACTTATATGTATATAAATAATATAACATTCAAACTTATCACGAGATCTCTGAATCTTTGAATTAACGTAGAATTTTTCATAGTTTCTGTTTTCACGATGTAGACGACTACAAATATGTGAGATTATAAATTAATAAAAACTTTATAAGACGACGTTACTTAATGGCGCAATTTTGAGTTAATTCAATGGGCTAGCGCAATAACCAGAGCAAGTGTTATTGAGTTGACCCAATGAATTTAAACGAGTTAGCTGTATGTACTCCCCTTTGTAACCGTCGCTCGTCTCATTGTTGATGCGGAACACGTGTGTTCGAGTGGTAACGAGTGAGCTGACGATCAACAGCCAGTAAACTTACAATCCAATGTCAGTGTAAACTATGCTTCTCTTAAGTGTAAACTATACTTACATCTATCTCCTTTTTGATGCTTACGAAACGCCGCTAAGTCACAAAAAAGTATTAATAGAAGAAAAATGCTTATTTCAAAGTAAATTATAAGAGGTATGGGTAAGTATTTTACCGGTATCAATAAAAACGC
>DWJH01000462.1:0-10636 GCA_018248735.1 Tagiades litigiosa | reverse complement strand
AGCAGAAATAGGTGTGGTGGTGGTACTGACCCCGTCGAGTCGGGATAGACTCTACCACCACAAACACACTTAAGTAGCTTTTTTAACCCAATAAAACATTATTATGCCTTGCTGTTTTGATTTCCACAATTTAATTAATCTTGATCTTAATTGACTAATGAATAAACAAGCAAATCATTATTACTCTAATATCAATGTCTGAATCAATGTAAATTTTTTTACTACTTAAACATTTTCTGCTATCGGTCACTCATCAAAGTTATGACCACGGTACAGTCCTCAAACTATACTTTGTATCTGACTTATCTTGTTATTGAAATTTCGCAAATCGAAGTAACTTAAAAAAAATGTTCGCTATTGCGTCTTGTAAACATTTGTAACGAGTAATCAATTTAAGGTATTCAAATTTCTATCAATACTAATTGGCTTTTCACTTTCCACGCCTTTTGTGTTTTCTGATGCGATCTATTGTTATTTAAAATATCAATCTGGAATTAGTTTCCAATTTGGCAAGTGATTTATTCCGATTCGTGTGATTTGCACCGGGTACTGATTACAAATTTCTCTCATCAGCTTCAAGTCTAACGACAATGAGTCTCATTTTTTGCTACCATTAAGTAATGGTGGTCATCGTCCGGTAGTGATACATCAGCGCTTGAAGCAGTTGCGTAATTATTGTTGTTATCTACCACGACTCTATGTTCTTAATGTACCAACGTGCTTGGTTGCCCTAACTCCTCACATAAGGTCGAATATTGCGCAACACGACTTGCTCTAAATCACGCAAGTCACAATGCAAAGCCGCAGTGAAATACCTTAAATACAGTTATATTCGAAAATGGCGTTTTACGGTAAAATCTGTTTTGTATGGACATCGCGCTCTGCCAACGAGCTGGTTCGGTTCATAATTTACTTAATGTTATTAGAAACACGTTCTTGGAATTCCTTGCATTTTTTCACATCTTGTAAATTTAGAGATAATGTACAAGATTGACAGATTCGTTTCACGAAAGTCTGATAAACGATACTTGATTCGATAACCAATTTAACAGAACATGTTATATAGATAGATAAATAGATAGATAGATAGATAGATAGATAGATAGATAGATAGGTAACAGCTTCACGCTATTTGGACATCATCGTTGTGTTGCGAGATATAATGTTTTTATAGCAATTTCCCAAGTTTCACTTAACCTTTGTCAACGCAGCTGTTTCGTGTTTGCGAAACGCCGTGATTTATGCATATCTAGATCGGTCTGATCTTTAATTACGACACTTAAACAGCCGAAATTCTCCTACATACCTAATATTTTGACGTATACTTAAATTAAAATACAACCTTGAAGATAAAAATCGTGCTATGAATAAGTCAAATCACGTTCAATTTCTATTGCCTTCGTAACATTATTGCCTCGTTATTCTTCTACGGTAATAATGTGAACATTGTTTCACTAGACCACACTTCTCACTGCAATCAGAGATAAAAAAAATTGTATACACCGCGATCACTATCGCTTGTTCAATCTATACTTAATGGATTTGATCCGGCCATCGGAATATCGATCGGCTTATCTAAATTACTAAGTCCTTGAAGCGTTTCAACTTGCGTTTCCACATATTGAACGTCGCTCGTTTCAGCAACTGACAGGCGATGCTGTTGGTTTTTTATTGCATCAGCCTTATCACTCTTAATTCAATTGGCCATCCTCAATTAGCGTCAAGCCTCATTCGATGCCACACATGGAGATCGTTTCCAATGTCTATAATTACTTGCCGAGTCGCGGCAAGTCAATTGTTAATAATTCATTAAGCAGAGAGTCGACATTCGCTTTCTGCGGATCAATATGGATGTATGACCGAATGATTTGCTTTGTTTCAGGCTCGTGCAATTGGCAACTCTGAACGGTTTTGACTACGGAAAAAACGTTGGCAGTTCGCCGCTGACTTTGTACACATCGCTGTCACTTAAAGTTCACCTGAAGTTGACGAAATAGGTGGCCAAGCAGGAGCCAGAGAGAAATCATCAGGTGACGATCACTTGTGTGATGTGCAGGAAACACCACATGGAAGTGCAGCTGGAAGTTACCTGATAGTGGAAGATACCTTCGATTGCTGGATGAGTAGTCAAGATGAAGTTTTCGACGGGCTCGAGCTCGAGCAGTCTCGCCAGCGACTCGCTGTCGAGGAAATCTACTCTATGTATTTATACAGAAGTCGACACGCCTCCGCCACCTTGCGAGAGGGTAAGTTATTTCTATGTTCTCATAAATGATCAAAAGGAGTTTCAATCCAAAATAAATATAGACTGCTTTTGACTTATCGTGATTATACGTTGTCTCTTATAATAATAGGAATAGGACACTGTGTGACCCCAAACTATCAAATTACAAGATACTAACGTCATATCATGCAATCTAAAATATAATTACAGTGTAGATGCAAGGATTTCATTATTATAGACTGAAATAGATTCGTGAGGTTAGTTCAATATAGGCTGTAGTATCTACAGAACAATTTTGACATAATCGGCTTTAAAATCAAAGAAGCGAAAGCGATAGCCAATAAGGTAATGCAACCTAAATATTAAAGCGATACAAGCTGCTGAACGATTTGCTTTCGATTTTTCACCAGCGCGTATAGTACATTAACTTTCAATTTCATATGACGATAATAATAATATCGCATTAACAAAAACAATGCAAAAAGCAGTACGTCCGGGTTGTACGGAGCATTCGAGAGAAAGTGGCATGTCATCTGCCAGCGGTCCGAGCCCACCAGTTGGCTCTGATTATTTTGCAACACCTTCGAATATTTATTTTATCATCTTATCCAATAACCCACCGGTTCCTGTAGCGTTAACGACCGTGCAGAAATATGACGTCGTTAAAATTATACCACCAAATTTGACCCTTTCCTTTTACCGTCGAAACTTATTTAAACGAAACGTTTTTTACATTTTCGTCGACGACAGCCAGTAATTTCTTTGTGGTTACATTATGAGTTTTTGAAAAAATATATACAACACTTGATAGGTAGTTTGGGTTCTATACCACGTATATTTTCTATTTGCGCTATCTGAATTTAAATGCTGACTTATGACATTAAAAATAATTTATTAAGTAAATTTTGTATATATCTAAGATTATTCATATTAAAATCTTTTGATAATTACGACCTTCAAACTCTTAATTTACTAATGAATAAAAATAATGAATTAGTGATTTGCGGGAAATAGAATTAAAGACTTGATGGTTTTAATAATTCTTTGATTGATGATTTTTGCGTCCTCATGTTGCGGTAATGGATTTCCCAATAGCTCGTTATTGTTATTTCATATTCCGTGATTGTGTTTCTAATGTTGTGAGACCTCTTCATTCGTGCAGTCGTGCTACATCAAGGTTGGTTCAGTTCGAATTATCACAAGAGATGATCTGTTATAAATGTTCTTCAACTTTCACATCTGTAACGTTTGTGATATACACGTAGATAGCACTGTTATTATTTTCCTGTATAGTAAAAACTATATATTTATCCATCTGTGTCTCTATGTGAATTCACCGATATGGTCACACGACCATTAACATAAACAGTGAAGATAAAAGACAAAGGCTTGTGCTATCATGACTAACTAAGTAATCAGGATCATCCAACAAAGTTATTACACTATGTGTAGCTGTGTTATTACTTCGCTTGTTAACGACCAAGCTAGTCAATTTAAATCCAATACCATAGATGCTCTTTGTAATGTAAAAGTAATAACAGAAGATGTAAGACCACAACGTAATACAGTAGCCGGATATTTAAATATCTCGTGACAGCTGGATGACGGATCACTTTCGCTATACCTAGCGTAGGCGGTCAATCAACGGATCAAATGACTGTTGATTCTTAGTCCATTGTTCTGTAGACCACAACTAATAAACTTGCGATTAGATGAAAGTTGAATTTAGTCGGAGCTATCAGACGCTGATTCAAACTGCAATAGGAAAACGAAGGCTGTCGACGTTTTATGTTAATGCATATCTCGTATTGTTGGGTTCTTTTTAATTTTTTTTCTTAAACGACAAAACAACAAATATAATATTTTGACGGTATGTAAATTGTATGTCTAGCCGCTTCTTGTGACGGAGGTGCTCGCTAAGCCAAATAAGTAATTTTAAAATGATAAGGCACGTGGCAATCGTATATTACCAATTTCTTATAATATTTTTCCACTTGTAACAACTTGTTCATGGTCGTCAATTCAATAATCTACAATCTACATAGTCAAATATTTATTCAGTTGATTTCGTCACAACTTCAGTTTCGTTCCGCTTGCTTATCGGAGTGTGTGTTTACGCTCTTTTTATTTTATAGTAATCTGATACGTGCCCGTTTACCGCCAACCTGTGGTTAGGGTTTGCCTCTTTATGCTGACTTCGTATTCATTTCACGCTTTTGTCCTTTAAAGAACCCTTTGTTTGCCCACGCCGAAAACAAATACCGGCTATCGATTTATCAGCAGTATCTTATCACCATCGACCATTTTGATTATACGTTTAATAATGTTATCTTCCCGATAGTTCTATAAAAAGTATAGCACGATCAATTTCAGTTTTTTATTCAAGCTAAGAACAATCGTTACCTTTAGGAAATTTTGATAATATGTGTTCGTGTTATGCATTCTCACTTTGCGAGGTCGGCGTCGAGATAATAGCCACATTCCTGCAAGCACATAACGATAAGCAGATAATTTGCGTAAACAGACTCCCGATGCGTATGGAAGCCTTTTCGCACCTGGCTTTCCGAACAGGAATGTTGGCATTCCTCAATGCAATCTCTAATTCCATACAGCTATTGGCCCATTATTTTAATAAGCTTTTCAGTTCAGTAATAATATAGCTGCGGCGTCGCGTGATCGTCCTTGGTCTGAGCGTGCTCGAATGCACGATTCTTTTTCCTCGGAGCGTGGCTTGTGAACAGTTACATCAGCAACTTGCATCTAGCGATAGCATTCATTGGAAATTCGCATAAAAAACTCTAAATATCACTCTCTATCATTGTCTCACGTATCCCATACAGTGACATCAAATTGTTCGCTGATAAAGTACACTAATACATTTTCATTTTCAGAATGTGGAGTTATTAAATTGTAGATAATATTGTAATCAACATCTGGGAAACGTTGTTGCATCCCGAAGTACACTTTTTTACTAATTGGGACCCAGAGCCCTTATTTATTGTGTACTTTTCTTTAATAAATATATTTGTTTCTTTATTTATATTCAAGTAGAATTTTATTTTGTAATGTGCAATAACAATTTTGTATATAGGTACTATAATAATATGTTCATGACAAAACGCCCATAAATATAATTTGACGCTGACATTTCAAACGTTGGATTACATGCTAGTGGAACTGCCTTCCCGTTTCTATATGTCGCCAAGCCGGCGGTAACCCTTTCAATCCGGTCCTAATCAAGCCTATCAGCTGTAAATTTATTGTTTTCACGTCTCGTTAGCGCAGACCGCAGTATCATCGCTTTCATCGCAGAATTGACCCCGCTTGCTTGTTAGCTATTAAGTATTAGTCTTGAACTTCTAACCGCATGTATCTAGAATCGTATCATTACATACATCACTCGTCATACTTTACGTTTATTATACTTTCTCCACATAATTCGGGCTGTTTGGTAGATTATCGATGGGTAGTATATCTTTTACGACTCATTTATTGGGGCCTTTGTATTCAAAGAATTCGGATTGCGCAAGATCAAAATTTCCTGATGTACAGATCGAAATTTCTCGCCCAAATCAAGTGGAGATAAAAATTTTATGGAGCTCAGAATTTTTACTGCAATTGACGCACGTAACGGATAATTTATACATTTAAAAACTACAGTTTAACCGTATGTCGTAATACGCATAAGAATTAATAGGTTCATTGTTATCAGTCTTGAACGAGAAGTAAAATAGGTAATGCGGTAGTCACGTGGTTCTCGCATTCCAAAGCGTAACACTGTGTAACCTCATTTCTTACTTAGTTACGGTAAACTTTGAAAGAATTATTGTTTCGAAATTAATGCTCTTCTTAAGCTAATTCGGCTGATTCGGGTTAAATTTAGATAGCTTGATGAAAACATTTTTGGTGGTGTTAAATTTTAAAGTAAGTTTAGTCAAATGTTTTAGATGTCAAATGTTTTTAAATAATTATACTTGTAAAGTAATACATTCGATTTTAGTTATAATTTTTAAGAGTAGACTTTATGACGTATCATTTTTTTAAAAACCTTTAAAATTTAAAGAAATGGCGTAGTATAACAACTAATAACTAAGTCATTTGGTACTTAACACTATGTCTATGTCGGAATAAAGAAAATCGATACATCAGGTACTTTGAGCCAACTTTTGTTTTTCAAATTTCATCTGTGTATAAGCCGTTGTGTCCACCATGACGTCAGCATGTTACCCCATTCCAAACGTAACATGATTTACGGTAGAGAGCACGCAAACTTGCGCAAACCCCGTCCAGCGATGTATCTCAGATACTGAGTTGCAGGAAATTACACCAAGTACAGACACGCAATATGCAACTCTCAGACTATTGCACATTGCACGCACTGACGAATATAGTAGGGTTGCCAAGGATATTATTACATTGTCCACCTTAGGCGAGGTAGGATCTAGTGGAAGGGTGTCATAAGAAATATATATACTCTCCACATACAATATCATGATATAAGTTAAAGAAAGTGTAACAAAATTAGAAGTAGGTTTTTTAAAATGTTTGGTGTTAATTTACAAATGCATCCCGAGATTACCGTAATCAAATTGACTAAACCATAGTCATGTTTGAAAGTCCTGAGAACTAATTAATCTCTATCAGCTCCAACAATCCTTTGAACGTCTTTATTTCTGGTACTTAGAAAAAGGCAATGGACAATCGATAACACGAGAATGTGACACAGATTTGACAGTAAAACAAAGAATCCTTTCAAAAAAAGAATTAGCCCTAATCCGAAAGTTTCAATACCCGAAGCCTTAAAACTAATGAATACGTTCTACGTGACGGGAACTCGCCGGATCTCTAATGGGATAACGCTCAGGCAAGACGGGCTTAAACAATAGGCTTTGGACACACAATAAATGACAAGAGGCTTACTTTACTTCTAGGTACTCCTTTATTTTCATCGTCGATTCCATCTTAGCAATGGACGGTACATTGCAAAGTATACTTGTAACATGTTGATATATAGCTATTAATACTCGGTAAGTGTTTAGTGCTTCTCGAGTTAGTATAACTAGGCTTGTCATGACTAATATCATAATCATACTTATTTCTGTGAAGCACCTTTTCGGAGTTATGTCTCACTTTGGATACTGTATGCACAGGATATTAAAGGTCCACCAACTTAAAGGTCCTTGTGCAGAAAAATGGCCTTGTTTGAGGTAGATAACAACTAGTGAACTGCTTACTTATTTTCTATAGAACAGCCTGAAAATGTTCCCTTGGTTATAATATTTTTTCTGGATTATGTTACTCTGCTCTTGTTTGTACAATTCACAACGTTAAAGTCAAGTTGTTTAAATTTAGGACGTCTAAGCGTTACAAAAAATAAAACAAATAAACTCACTTTCGCAGTATATTATGTTAGGATATCGTCAATCATTCGCGGTTTCTCCGGCCCCTTTCTTGCTGTCCTCGATCATACTGCTGGTAAATTCCACCTATCTGTTTCATATCGACCGTGACACAGTTAGCGCTGCACCATCTGTCCAAATTGTCGTATCATGTATAATGCATGTCGAATTTATAAATGTATATTGCCATTTTCGAGACGGATCCGTCTCAATCCACAGCGGCTTAATGCAAAGACAATTTGTCTATGATTCGTTGTTTTCTGCTTGTTGTCTATGGTTGTTTGGGTTCTTTAACGTGTTTATCTCGGCTTGCTTTGGATTTAGTTACACTGCAATGTATATGCTCTGGTGAATATCTAAATCAAGCTTTTACTTCGGACAAAAAATGACTAATCCGAAATTTCTAAGCATGAGCTAGAAGTTAAATAACAAGCTTGCGCATTGGCCGATTATATAGGTAACATTGACCAAGACGAAATTTCACTTGTGACATTTGAAAGTGGACTTGACACGTCAAATAAAGACTGTTAAAGATCGAACAATAGTCAGCGACATTATTTATGAGGACTTGACATGAGTAGAGTTAAAACGGAGGCGCGTTTATTTGACAAGATTACAAATGATCTCAAGTTATTGCTCCATGACTGTCGAAAAAGGCGCGTTCTAAATTTCTTTACAATATATCACACTACATTTTTTCTGGTTGGTCTGTTGATTTACATATCAATTAGATGACAATTTGAAACATTCAATGGATCATAGATCAAAATATGACCCTAATGGAATGTTTATGACTACACAGTACATAAAAAAATATTATTCTGATAAAAAATCAGTTACAAAGGCTTCAACCAAGACAAATGTAGAATATGCTATAGTTGTGAAGACAACCAAAAAAACACGAGTAATACAAAACTATAGAATTGCGGACAAATAAGTTATGTTACAAAAGATGCAGAAAAGGCGACCAATGGAGCGGTCTCGACGCATTGTCAAAAATGAGCATATGCATAAAACACCGTTACTTAAAAGTTTCCACTCCTTTTTAATATTGAGGTTAACACTCGTAAGTTAGCAACGAATGTTAATGTTAATTTCCATCTTTAATTAATTGAGTATTTATCGCATTTTTCGATTACAAATCGATACTTATCATTAATATATCTATATCAGTAATAGAGTGATAAAAATAAAAAGGTATTTTAGTACGTCATTTTTCTTACGTGTTAAATTTGATTTGGATTACTTTATTTTGAGATAGAAAAATTTATATGAAACAGTTTAGCTAACAGAATGTTAGAAAAGACAATAATTTTTTGTATAGTGAGTAAACTCCGAAATTTGAATTTAAATTGGATAATGTTTGTTTTCGGAGTGAGTTGTCATGGGCTGTGGTGGTTAACACCAGGTGGGCCCGTATGCTTTTGTCATAACGAAGAAAGTAGAAACAAAACAAACGTTCCAACGGAAAGCACATAGAAGATAAACTGCATTAATAATGATGGCATCGGTCATTAAACACAACGTTTGCTAATATATAACGTGCTGTATTCGATTAAGGATTCTATTGAACTCGGGCAAGTTTTTCTTGTTTTAGAAACTAGTACAAGTGGAAACACAGTTCTATTTGAGTCAAAGACGCCTTTCGTCTTTCTCGAGAATTATTACTTTTGGTTATGTTTAGATCGAGTTTCTTTGATTTTAAATCTGATGGCTAATATCAATTTAATGCATTTTCTTACATTTAAATACAATACAACATAATACAATATTTCTTTATTAGTAACCAAAATAAAATTACAAAATATAACTTAAACATATATTTACTATACATAAATTTGGAAGGCAACAGGAGGTGACTCAGCTTTTGCTGACCCCGAAACATCATATTCCAGAACAGCGTTGCTTTGTAGTCACCCCCTACTCCCTATGTTGGGGTGCGAGAGCTGATTGAAGGGTCTCCCCATTTGCCAGCAGTTAACCCTTTGGCTATTATATAAGTAATTGATAATATGATTTGAATTAATTCGCGGCCCTAAAGCATCTAGGCTGGCTCCGTCAAGCAGAAAATCATATGGACGTTCTGACGCATAGGCGTTCGCAATACGGTATTTTCGCAATATCATAGGTATATATTTACAGATTAACTTGTAAAGTCGTTAAATGTTTAATTGGACTTTTTCCCATCCTTCTTTTCATACGTCTGTTAATATATGGTTTTTCGTTTTAATTCAAGCATCGAAATACGAGTAGCCTATTTCAAATAGTCCCACTTTTAAAGCTGCAATAAAATTTTGTATATTATGAATAACAGGTTCTATACCTTAAATTAAATATTGTCCTTAAGACCTAAATAAGGAAACAAACACAATGCTTTAGATAAAGTTATGGAGAAGCTAGAACGTTTCAACAGTAGATATGAATATTTTGGTAGAAGATGAGAGCAGAGAAAATCGAATAACTGATTTCACAAACATGGATCCACTCCTAAATAGTACGTAATATATCAAATGTTCTCAGCTAGAAATCTCGCCGGGTAGCTCCCTCGGCCGGAAAATGATATGTACGTCTCAGCCGACAGACGTTCGCAATAATTTTATTAGGCCACATGTAGAATTGAGTGTATGCAAATTCGCGTGAAATTGCAGTGGAGCAACAGCTCAGGTTCCGTATCGGCTCGCATCGGTCTTGCGTACGGTACGTTGCGTGGCCGGTAATGGACATGGTAGTTGTTCCATACTTGCCGCTTCCTGGTTCCTCATATTGGGTGGGTTTAATGCAAATGTTTGAATTGTTTCTGGACTATTGTTAATGTTGACTTTCTTAATTGTTTTCACAATATCAAATGAGCATAAACTATTTCTAATAAGAACCATTTAATATCTAAGACAAGTTACTTGTTGTTAATTTTTTTTTTATTTTATTTTTTTTTATTTAGCAAAGAGTAGCAAACGAGCGTGCAGTTCACCTGATGTTAAGTGACAACTGCAGCTCATGACAACTGTAACCCACC
>DWJH01000461.1:0-10639 GCA_018248735.1 Tagiades litigiosa | reverse complement strand
TTTGAGGTGGGTTACAGTTATGGACTGCAGTTGTCACTTAACATCACGTGAACTGCTCGTTTGCTACTCTTTACTAAATAAAAAAAGAATAGCTTCACGTAGAAATCGCATATCTATTATTAGAGTTGCCGGTATATAGGACACCCTCTAAACTAAATCACAATACGCAAAGTTCCTTAAGTATTTTGTTTCGATAAGACGTGATTATTAAATATTCACCTATTTCTGCGCCTTTCAGTACGTTTACAATATGACCCCGCAAATATGCTCGTAGGTCGTTTAGAATACCGTTTTTATCAAACAATTCGTATATAAACTTCTGGAAGTTATCCGACGAGTCACTTTCCTCGACATCAATATTTTTTACCGGCGGCTGCCGAAGATCTGTTTCGCTATACTCCATTTCAACATATCACTTATATGTTCCGAGACATGCAAAATATTGTTTTTAAAATTATTGTAATGTAATTTATTTTTAAATCTCACATAAAATTTGAACTTCCCAGATTTTATTGACGTTTTGTTTGTTGACATATCCGGTTGCCACAGACTACAATTAACGGTTGTTTTTGCGTAATACGTTACATCAGTAATACACATAATTAATGTTTTTACATTTCCAGTTTAAAAATATTAATTTTACACAAGTAGATTAACTATTTATATATTTTTTTAAATCATTGTGCATGTTGTATCCGAGCTACAGTATTGTCATATCATAGATATATAACTATAGTATATATATTTATACTGTGGTAACAGATGCTATATTTTCATACTGATAGTCATGTCCCTGTGGCGCAGAGGATAGCGCGTTGGACTTCTAATCCAAAGGTCGTGGGTTCGATCCCCACCAGGGATGAATATTGCTATCGTTTTTTGTTTATTTTACTGTTATATATTTTATCTAACTCTTAATGTAATTTAATATTCTAATTCTGTTTTTTTTAAACAACATTACCACATTAAGAATACAAACATAGACAACCTAAATCCGGAACGAGATTTTTTTCAAAAACATCCCGCAAAGACCTTTTGCATAAATAGGTAATTGTTTTACGTGTAGTATGTTTGTAATAAGGTTTTCTTTTAATAAGGTAAGTTTATTTAAGTAATCTATTTCTACCAACTCTAATATATATGAGTCCCTTAAATGAGTTATAATTATTAGTTCCGACACTGACTACAAATGATTAAAAGTATCTTACTTACTATGAATTGTATAATATACGACACGCACGTTTTCCTACTATATTTTTTTTAGATTATAATCGGATAGAATCTATAAGGAGCCTGAGCCAGGGAAACTTATAATTATATTTACCTATCTCTCATCGCTCATTTCTGAAAATGATGAGGTGGGTATATAAGGTGATGGGGAGAAGATCAGGAGAAGGGTAAATAAGGTATATAGGAGAAGAAGGGATTTCTTTATAACTAATTATAAATAGGTGTGTAGGAATAGACCCTAGCCAACGAACGAAGCATATTTTAATCTCTTTCTCCTTTCCTTCACTTTTTTTAAAAATTATTATTATTATTTATTTTGCATTTATAATTTTAGTTATCGGGATTTGTAATCTTTTAAAGTAATTTATAGAATTTTTTATGCTTTAAATCATGTGTCCCGTAGACAATTTTAAAAACCCACGTTTAGTTATAAGACTCATGCTCCATCTATCGTAAAGTAGTCATACTAATTCAAAACTGTGGGAGTGTGGGGTTTTGTATGAAAACTTTTGTAATTAGTGGAAGAATAAAGATATTTATTATACTATAGTTATTACTTTAAGTGGCCAAACGAAGAAGTTTTAATTTTTTTTAATTATTTAACTTTACGAATCTTTTACATTTTCAATTTTTTCGAACAACATTGTCAGTTATATGACTTATATGTCACTTCAACAATAGTCAAGTCACAGCCAGTCAATGTCAATAGTCAAGTGACAAGTCAACTATAAAACAAAAAATAAAAATTCAAGAATAATCAAGACGTGCCATTGTTTTGAACATTAATAATATTTTGTCTGTTGTTTTATTTGAACACTTAATATAATTTAAAAACAAGTGCACAAAATGCGTCGACGTGCAGGAGTAGGGGCTATTCAGAAACAGAAGTTAGAACAGGAGAAATATAGAGAAAAGGGTTCAGAGATCCAGGAAAATCAATTTCAGCAGATGTCAAAACAATTAGAGGTGTTTAGAGAAAACTTGGAGGAGTTTGCTACAAAACACAAGAGCGAGATTAAGAAAAACGCACAGTTTCGGCGGCAATTTCAAGAGATGTGTGCAGCTATTGGTGTCGACCCTTTAGCGTCAGGGAAAGGATTTTGGTCGGTATTGGGTTAGTATTGTTATTATTTTAATATTCCCTCAGTGACTTACATGTAGAAGAAATTACCTGACACTAGTCTCTGTTCTAATAGTGGATAATTAACTGATAAATAACTGATTACTACAGCTAGCTATTAGCCTGCCATACACCTGGTGTTAAGTGAGATTTCGCTTATATCAATGTCCTGTTAGTTTATGTTGGTACACCTGATGTTTAAGATGTTCACTTCAAATATTCTATTTATTCTATAATACAATAAGAGTTATTTTACAGCAGAATTACTGTGGTAGTATTACTGAAACGAGCAGGACTATTATACCACTACTCTTTATTTCAGGAATTGGAGATTTCTACTATGAATTAGGAGTTCAGATAGTGGAAGTATGTTTAGCAACCAACTATAAGAATGGAGGACTGATAACTTTAGAGGAGCTCCGTAACAGGCTCATAGCAGCTCGAGGGAAAGCAAAGAAACACCAGGATATCACCAATGAAGACCTCTTGGCAGCTGTGAAGAAGCTTAGAATATTTGGAAATGGGTAAGAAAACTGGTGACTGGGCCTGAACAACTATATTTTTCTTAATTAATAGAAGAATATTAAACAAATTTAGAGACGACTCTGGTTTAAGTGACCAATACAGCTCATACTCCTGAAGTGTCAGTTGATTGCCTCAAAAGTCCTGTCTATTTAGACATTTAAGGGTAATAAGTTATGCATAAGCTTTTGTCACATCAAAGTAATGATAATTATTAAACTTTGTCTTTATAGGTTTACAGTGGTGTCCATTGGCAAAGGAAAATGGTTGGTCCAATCGGTGCCTGGGGAATTGAATCTAGACCAAACACTAGTACTACAGAAGGCTAACACATTAGGTACTGCTTGGGTGTCAATAAGCATACTTACTGGAGATTTGGGGTGAGTTTACCTAGATCTATAGGTAACTTAGAATAGGTTATCTCTGTTACTTCCTAGACCATGCTTCACTTACCATTTGGTGATGTCAGGGACAAACATATATCTATAAAAAATGAAGATAATTTTCTATGTGATAATTATAATAAATTATTGATTAACCCTTATTGAGCTAGTAACAGACTAATGTTGTATTCTATTAGCAAAGGTTACTTATCATGGCTCATTTGTCTATAAGGTTTTATGTTTAAAAAAATATACATGATATAATTATTTGTATAAAATAAAATTTTATTTATATTTATTTATTGTTTTTTATTTGTATTTAATTTTTTTTTGTTTCTTTTTTTATTTTAATGTACAATAGTATAATATGAATCTTGGTGTTAAATGGACAGTAGACAAAATGCCCATTTATAAAATTACATGATAACTATTAATGTTTTCAATGTACATATTATAAATAGCATATTATTACACACACAGATTATAAATGGATTGTTATTTTAATTTCAGTTGGAACGAGACAAGAGCTAAAAATGCAATAAACCATATGGTCAAGGAAGGCCTAGCCTGGGTAGATACGCAAGACACTAAGGAGACCTTATACTGGTTCCCTAGTATGTTTGCCGAGTGTGTTTCCGCTTAATACATATATGGATATTAAACATATGGCCATGGAGAAGACTAGTACTTACTAGGCTACTGATGTTAAGTGATGACGAAGATGATTATAACTATGACCAGCTGATGCCCGCAACTTCGTTTGTGTAATAACAAACCTAGAAAAACAAATTTTGGATCAAAGTGGATTTCAACCATTCTTAGATATTCTTCAACACATACAAAGAATTTCGCCAATTTCTGGACTGATTCTGTTGAAATTTTGTAGGAGTGCAGGTAGAAGTCAGTCACATACACACAATCAAGAATTATATAGTTAAAGATATATGTGTATATGAATAATATATTTTCAAGGAAATAAAAATGTTGTAAATAAAACTGTTGTATACCTATTATGTATGAATAAGAGAAAACATCAATACTGTTACTAATGTTTAATTAGCTAGGTAGCTCACAATACAATGGAATTAAATCACACTTGTCAAAACTGTATGCTTAAATCTACCCCCCACATTGTAAATATATTATTAGAAAAATAAGATATAAATGTGGGTATATGACATACCTCCCCGCTAAGTATGATTAAACAATATTAAGAAATTATATAACGAAACTGAATATAAAATCAAATGACAACTTTTTCACTTTTATATGTAATTATAGAGATAAGTAATTAATAGAGGTAATGATTATTTCTGCTTTCCCCAGGTCTTCCATATATTGATTTGTTATGTACATTTACTTGTTACCAGTGGTTGGTGGTATACCCAAAAGATCAGCCCATTTCTCAGCGTCAGGAATCTCAATAATTACTTCTGGATTCTTATCTTTTCTTTCTGTTGTATTTTCTTTTCTAACAGTATCTGTAGAAATTGCAGAGCTGACCATTCCATCTCTTTCCCCGGATTGAGATACCTTGGGTCTTATTTTAATAAGTTGATCAATGTGACGGTTGTGTCTCAACCCCCCTTCACTTTCTACTTCATAACTTGACGGGCCACTTTTATGTATAATTTTGCCTGGTAACCACCTCGGACCAGTACTACTATAGTTTCTATACATAACTTTCTCTCCCACATTTGTTTGTCTACTCTTTGTTTTATTATTATTAACAATTTGTTCCTCGACCTTTTTATTCTGCAAGTTATCTGGATGTAATGTATCCAACAAAGTTCGTAACTGTCTCCTCATCAGTAACTCTGCAGGACTTTTATTGGTTGTAATACATGGGGTGCTTCGCAGAGTCAATAACAAATTTGGAATTTTAACATCCCAAGCTACATCGGCCATTTTCTTCAATTTATCTTTTATGGTCTGGACCATCCGTTCTGCTAAACCGTTTGTAGCAGGATGATAAGGGGCTGTAGTGACATGTCTTATTTTATTGGCTTTTAAAAACTGTTGCATCTCAGAAGAAACAAATGATGTCCCGTTGTCAGACACCAGTGTTTCACACAGACCATGTGTAGCAAACGCTGTTCTTAGATGTCGTATAGCTGTTGTCGACGTTATATTATTGACCACGAATAGCTCAGGCCATCTAGAATATGAATCAACAATGATTAAAAAATATTTGTTCATAAACGGTCCAGCAAAATCAATATGAATTCTGGACCATGGTCTTGTTGGTGTAATCCATTCGTGAGTTGTTTTAGCTGGCATATGTCGATTTTCAAGGCACTTCATACAATTGCTCACTAACGCCTCAATATCCTCATTAATGTTTGGCCACCAAACATAGCTCCTCGCCAGTGCTTTGGTTTGAACTATTCCTGTATGCGATTTATGTAACATTTGTAATATTGACTGGCGAAGAGATGTAGGAACCACCACTCGACACCCCCATAATATACAATCATCTTGAGAAGACAACTCTGTACGGTTAAGCCAGAAGGTACGTAGGTCTGGATTATTTTCTTTTGCAGGCCAACCTCGCTGTATGTAGTTGAAAACTTTAGATAGTATTTTGTCACGTTTTGTTTCTGCAGCTAAATGTTCTACATCATAAGGAAAGTCTGTGGGTGTTTCTGCCATTAAAAGAATTTCATATAGCTGTTGTTCAGGTTGTTCTGGAACTGGTTGGGGCCATCTACTTAAACAGTCAGCGTTACCAATCTGTGACCCAGGTTTGTATACAATTTCGTAGTCGTGAGAAGATAATGCAATAGCAATCCTGGTCAGACGTGGTGAAAGCATATTTGGCATCGGCTTTTTAGAGTCAAAAATACCAAGAAGAGGCTTGTGATCGGTAACTATGCGAAACTTTCTTCCTGTAAGGTAATTATGATACTTTATTATTCCGAACATAATTGATGCAGCCTCTTTATCTAATTGTGAGTAACGCCGTTCGTGAGCATGTAGAGTTCTAGAGGCCATAGCAATAGGACTTTCTCGCCCGTCTTCCATTTCATGCGATAAAACTGCACCAACACCGTATTCGGAACTGTCACAGGTAAGAATCAAGAGCTTCTTAGCGTCGTAGTGTACTAAGGTGAGATCAAAAGTAAGTAGTCGTTTAGCTGACTCAAACGCCATCTGTTCGCGTTCAGTCCACTTCCAAGCCTGTGACGCGTCTAATAGTCTATGAAGCGGTTCAAGAAGTGTTGCCTTATGCGGTATAAACCGCTCGTAAAAATTATAGAGTCCCAGGAACGCCTGAAGTTCTCGTTTATTATTAGGACTAGGAGTGTTTTGTATGGCTTCCACTTTACTCGGTGCCGGATGAATACCTTTTGAGTCGATGACAAAACCAAGGAACTCCACCTTTTCCTTTGCAAACTTACACTTGTGTTTATTAAGTCGAAGGCCCGCTTGTTCAATTCGTCCAAGCACTGCTTCTAGTCTTTCTTGCATTTCTTGCATAGTATGACCACATACGATGACATCGTCAATAAGGACTGCCACTCCTGATATGCCCGCTAGCAGTGAAGTCATCAAACGCTGAAAAATACCCGGACATGCTTTCACACCAAAAGCTAACCGGTGTACTGTGTAGAGACCCTTACAGGTGTTCAAAGTTAGTATTTTGGAGGTTTTCTCATCGACGACCACCTGTGTATATGCTCTATCTAAATCTAAAGTTGTATAAAATTTTCCGCCAGCAACAGTAGCGAAAACTTCATTAGCTGTAGGCATCGGATAGGTATCAGATTCAGTAGCTTCATTTACAGTGCTGCGATAATCTCCACAGAGTCTAATTTCACCCGATTTTTTCATGATGGGCACCACCGGTGTGGCCCACTCCGAGTATGAAACTGGACGTAACACTCCCTCACGTTCTAATCTGTCTATTTCCAATTCAACTCGTTCTTTTATAGCATATGGAACAGGACGGGCTTTAAGAAATTTTGGAATCGCCCCTGGTTTCGTATGTATCGTCACTGGGTGTCCGCGGTAGGTACCGAGGCCGTCCTTAAACACTTCCTTGTGTTTCATCAGAACTAAGTCCATTTGTTGAAATCCGAGATCAGTTATGCAATTTATATTCATCGTTATTTTAAGTGGAATGAACCAGTCACGACCTAACAGGTTAGGTCCATCTCCCTTAGCCACCATAACACATAAATTTTGCAGTACATCTCTAAATCGGACCGGCAGTGTAATTTGACCTAATAGTACGACCGGTGAATTTGTCCAGGTACGCAGTATAAGTTGTACCGGCCTCAAAGTCGCCCTCGGCAGGTGAGTACGTAGCTTACACCAAGTTCCTTCGTTCACTATAGAAAAACTAGCTCCCGTGTCCACTTGCATTCTGACCGGCATGTTTGCTAGTGAGACGTCAACCTCGAATGGCGGTATACGGCTCGTGCCCCGAGTAACATAAATCCCACCCAGGCGGTCTTGTGATTGCCGAGATGGAGAAACGTAGTTCATCGAGTTCTTTTTCTTTTGAATGCAAATTTTCTCGATGTGACCTCTTTTTTTGCAGTACCGACATGTAGCGTTAACGAACCGACACTCTCCAATATGACGATCGCCGCAACGATAACACAAACGATTAGTAGACGGTTTCGGTTGTATAGCATTGATATCCATCGGCTCCACGCTCGCGGCGGGTGTCACGGGTGCCGCGTCGCCCGGCGCGCCGGCGCCAGCCTCCGTCGTCTTGTGTATCATTCGAACATCCCGACCGGCACTTTCAGATGATAACATAGCGTCCACCACATCTTGATATAGTAAATTGTCTCGTTTCAACAGTTCATATTGCAAACGGTCATCGAGCATGCCACATACCAGTCTGTCGCGTAACATTCTTTCTAAATCAGAAAAGTTACATCCGGAACTTAGTTTTCTAAGTTGTGCGATATACTCTGAAGCTGATTCTGTACGACCTTGATCTCGCTTGTAAAACTTGAATGACAGTGATATCTCGTTTGGTTTAGGACTATAATGTTTAGTTAACACGGCTTCAATTTCACTGAAAGTCACTTCGGTAGCTCTTCTTGGAGTTACCAATGCCAACAATGTTTCGTACACTTGAGATCCACACACGGTAAAAAAATTAGCTCGTTTCGCGGTATCCACCATAACGCCATTTGCCTCGAAACAAAATTTTAGACGATCAATATAATTGTCCCAATTGTCTGTTTGCGGATTGAATTCGTTAAATTTAACTGCTTTTTTGTCCATTTTGCACAATTTTCACTCGTCGCCACTATTATGTATGAATAAGAGAAAACATCAATACTGTTACTAATGTTTAATTAGCTAGGTAGCTCACAATACAATTGAATTAAATCACACTTGTCAAACTGTATGCTTAAATCTACCCCCCACATTATAAATGTATTATTAGAAAATAAGATATAAATGTGGGTATATGACATATGTACATATGTTTTTACTTCTATTATATACCATTAACTATTATCAATTTTATTTTTCCACTGTCCACTCCTTATGACCGTTGAAGGCTTAAAATGCTACTTCGTTGAAAGATTTCGTTGGTAATGCAATTTAGATGGTTTGTAGTTCTTTTGAGTTTGTTGAGAGCATTTTGTTGAAGTAATATTGTTTTTTTTTAAATTCAGTTTTAGCATAGGATATTGGCAGATATAGAAGCTACATCGATTCAATATAATTTCAGTGTGTCACGAACATATAATATGTAGGATTAATAAATAATAATTTTTTAGTGTTTATCGCTAGGAAATGATGGACTGTCACAAAACCATGAAGATAACATTTTCACTATATTGATTGTTATAAATAATTATTTTATGTGATGAAATTATTAACTATTTGCAATAAAATTGTGTTATTGAGAATTCTGATGCGTACGATTTTTGTTATCGAGATTTTTTTTTTTGGTTATTTTTTTCCTTCGTAACAACCACTTAGTCATCAATTTAGTGTTTTGTAAGCTTACCACTGTAAGAGATACTTAATGATCAATATTGTAAGATGAATGGTGCTTCTGTAGGGCCAATAAATTTTCGGCAGTTTTTAAAGCGAGCTCTGCAATCGATAGGCGTATTGATAAAAACTAACTATAAACGTTTTTAAAGACATATTTCGGTACGCAAAATTGCGACTTACGCGTAACATAAACTTGTATAAAGGTATCGACACACAGCGGACGGGACGGGCACAGCACGAGCGTGTCTTGTTCAGTAGTAATGTACCGGTTAATATGGAGGATGTAATGGCGCCATTGCGCTAAACTCGTCGCTACATAACGTAATATAAAGTTGTAATTTAATTTGTAATTTTTTTGTAATCTACAACTAATCGCATCGTCGGTCCGATGTGTGTCGAAAGCTTAAAGAAAAACTTATCGTAAAACGCAACCCCTTCAGATTGTCAATTTTTTGTGATAACTTAGTATTTTGCCTCCAGCACGGCTTAGCACATTAACATAGAGAAGCTAGAATTCTATTCATCATCGAGAGAGCTAGCTCGCTATTGGTCTTTGCCTGTTTCCTTGTCGGATTCTAGTGAAGGAAATAGTGTGCGGGCAAAAACGATTCGTCGAAACCATTTAGAATTCGTGATATCATTGCCTTAAAAATAATGTGCTAAGTCATTTATAAATTGACAATTCGGGCTGAAATAATAATCGTTTAGTTTAGGAAAATTACTATCGTAATGCAGAGCTGGTTTGCCGAAAACATTATTTCAACTAGTTGTTATTTTCATCTAAGTATATAATAGTTTCTGTAATGTAATGTCACAAATGTTCTTGATACGAATGTCTTATTCATTTTAAATGCACCAAAGTTTTAAGTGTAAAGTTCAGTGTTATTAAAGGTCACACGATTTTTTTACATTTTTAGAATATGTGAATTGATATAAATCAGGTTATTAATGCCCGTTTTAATACTTCGATTTGAGCAAATTATTATAAATTTAAAATTAAACGCACAAAATATTTTTAATCGCAAGTAATTCTTAAAAGTATTGTAGACAATTTGACGAATTATATTTGTGTATATATGTATGTTTCGCTAGACAGCATAATCGCACTATCAAGTTTTAATTATGAACTAACTGTAGAATGAATGTCATGAGAGTTGTATAAATTCATTTTTTATTTTTATTTGAAATAAATTTTAATATAAAATAGTTGAATGTTTTATTTCTTCACATATTGGTCTTACTAACATAGCAAGTGCATTGAAAAATTATTGGTGTTTTAGGTCTACAAATGAAAAACAAATAATCGTGCTTTTTAATTAACAATATATTGAGTATGTTTGCAAAAGACAAACCAACACAGTGGTAACATTACATTTTAATATCAGGGGTTGCCAGACTAAAGCACATT
>DWJH01000460.1:0-10655 GCA_018248735.1 Tagiades litigiosa | reverse complement strand
AATATTTTTTTTAAAAAATAGTTTAAATAATAGTTTTATGTGTATCAATTACAATTGCAACAAAAAAAAACGGTTTTACTGCATTTTTTAATTTGCCAAATTAAGGGTTAACTGAATAAAAAAAAAGTTGTCACACAACTGACCTATAAATACTGAGTGCGTTTTTCCCCTACACTAAAAAGGTTAGACCATTTTTGTGTAAGTGTAAAAAGATACCTTATATGAATAAACAAAAAATAAGAATTAAAAATTAAGGACAGTGGAAAGTTGTGCATGAACTCTGCTACCCATGATAAGATAAATTCATTACAAAACAATAAATGTACAATTTTAATAATTTTTGTGAGATTTTTTAGCAAAGCCAAGCCTCAAGCTGAACTATATTAAAAAAGTATATCAAATTAATCTCTCTTTAAGCCCTAATACAAACACTAATTTTAATTTAAAAATATAACCAGGCGACAATGTTCACCTACTGATAAAATTGTCTCTAAGTCAACTATACACACAATTTATGAGATTCTTCAGATATAGTGCAAAATAAAAATAATATAATCAGTGACCGTGATAAGTTATTAATGAACTCTGTTCCTTATGTAAAGATAAAACATTTATAACAACAAAGATGATCACATATATATACACAATATTTTAGGTAAATTGATTTACACATAACATTGGTTTCTCAGTTGGTTATTTCAACTTTTCAATGTTATTATTAAACCCTTTATGTAAACCAGTAGTGGGCCCGCTACTATTCAGTAAATGAAAGCAGATATGTATTAGGTACCAAATAATATTATAAATGCGGCCCACCATTTTCTATTTTTTTCTCTATGCGGACCATGTCTGCCAAAAGGTTGCCAACCCCTGATGTAAACCAATAAAAAATTTACTCTTTCAAATGAATTTATTCCTTGATGATCCTATCTAGTCTCAACGGGTTCAATATCACTTTTAATTGAATTGTGTTTCAATTTAAAGGGTGTGGGCCTCTACCTCTCTACATACACAAAATGTTTATGTTGGTTAACTTTTAACAACAACTTTTGGTTAACTCATGAGTAAGTAACTTTTATAAGTTTTTAGTTGCGCACAATAATGTTAAACGTCACAATTTAATAATTGGTTTTCCTTATTAATTGAGATGGGATATGTTTATTATGGGCTGCAGTAGTCATTTAATCCAGGTGATATATTCATATATCACTCTCATTCCAATAACAAAAATACCTGTATTCTGCAATTATATTTCTCTGCTATGGCCGACAATCCTGTCATCAATTTTTCATCACAGCTCACTGCAAATCTTGGTGTTATTATCGGTTGCACCAAATCATTCTAAAACATAGATGTTAGTTAATTTATTTTTTGTAATACCAAAATTAACAATTCATAGTTAGTTTCTGAATATGATTTCTTATAATAAATGATTATTAACACATACTATTCATGCTTGCTTACTTACTTAAATATATAATTACTATATAGACAGTTCCACTTTAAATCCTTAACCGAAAGGCTTATTTCTAACATAGCCTATTTTCTTATGGAACTTCCTCAGAAACAAACATTTATTTGACAAACAAATATTCAACTCAGCCTGGAATCAAATTTATCAGACATCACTATCATGGAGCTATGTTGATACTAGTAATAATTTACTAATTTCATCTTTTACCCAAAAAAAGCTAACTTCAAATAAAACTCTAAACATAGTCTTTGCTTACCTTTAGTAAATCAACACGCTTCACAAATGTCTCCGTTGAATCTAATTCATTTTCAGTAGAATTGTAATAGCCGGCATCATTCGGGATATTCATACTAACTTTACCCACTAAAGCCCTCTGTTTGTGGTTCACAACAGCTTTCGCAAGCTCCATAGTGGCATCCAAGTGTAAGGATCCAAAATAACAAGCTGTTGTTGTGCCATTGTCTAGAAGACATTTCTGAAGAAAATAATAATTAAATCAAAGGTGAAAAAGAATATATGAGACATTCAAACTAACAAGTCATAATTTTTCTTAAAGAAAATTACTTCATCAATCTAATGTCAGGCAGTGATACACTCCCATAAAGAAATGTAGGTTTTCTTTAAATCAACAAGACTAGAAAAGCAACTTTTATGCAATAGGGCACAAACAACTCTTTAGGATGAAGAGCCCTAAGTTACGAGGCATAAGTCTTAACCGAGTCCATTTAATGATATAAGTATACTTACCACAACTTTATTGTATACTTCTTTAGCACAATTTAAATCACTGTACTTCTTCTCCAAAGGAAATGTGTACTTGTCAAGCCACTCGAGCAATGGTCTATCCAGACCCACACCAATATTGGGGTATTGAGGACCATGTGTATGACAGTCCACAAAACCTGGTATCATGAATTCATATTTTTCTAATTGTATTATTGTGCAATTATCAAAATATCCAACTGACACTAATTTGGAATATTCATTTTTGGAACCGGTTAAGGTGACCTGTAATAATGAAAATGTGATGTCGGTTTCAATATTCATATAAAGACGGACAAATTGGCTTCCATGCATGCTTAATTTTATAACTTCCTAAAATTTGTCATGTAACCTACACCTTACCAAGTTCTTGTCCATAATATTGTCAAGCTATGATAAAGTGCAAAAACAAAACTTAAATAATTAAAAATTAAATAAATTTAAAGTTTATGTATAAGCGTGATATAAGAAGTCGTACCAATTGATTCTTTACGTAAACAAATCCATGAAGAATATTCAACTTTCCCAAAACATTTGCTGACACAAATGAACCCACAAAAACTTTATTTAATTCAGTCATTATTTTATGATAAAAATAACACAACTATACTCTAGAGACTACTGTAGAACTAAGTGACTGTTACTTAGTTCATAGATTATTCATTATATAGATGGATAAAAAATAATTCGCAACAATTATGACAACCTTGCCACTGGAATTCACTGATACGCGAATTATGATGTGGTAAACTGAAAAATACAAGCATTTCAAATGTAAGAAGTGCCATCTGTATGATAAACAAGGATACATACATTTAGTGTTACCATCTCGGAAAAATTTTAGATTTTTTTTATAATAAGTTAGAAAAAAAAAATGTTATAACTATAATAACTACAATTTATTTGAATTATTTAAAGTCGAAAAATATGGGAGAATAAAGAGCTAACTAAGATAAAGATTTTATAATTACAGGTCCGCCGACTTGTTACTATTTGGTTTCTTAATTAATTATCTGTTTGTTTTATGTCGCATAAGTAAATTATAAAGTGAGTAATAAAATCAATGATAGCTAATTAGCTATAGTTAATGAAAACGAGACTCGTAAATCGCACTTCAATACTTAATATGGAAAACGTATTTAATAAAATCCGTTTCTCGAAAATATAATGTATTTTTTTAAAACAAACATATATTGTCCACACCACAGCATCACTAGGAAAAACCTAGTGCCAATAATTTAAATATTTTTTTCGTAATTTTAAATTAAAAATTGATTTGGTTTTTTCTTTATTTGTTTATTATGTTTTTTATTATCTCGTAGTTCTTAATTTGTACATAAATTGATGCCAAGATGTCCTTGCGTGGTTTGCACCTATATCCCAGGTTATGAAATTTCCAGTCTTTGAACTTTGAATCCATAGCTGTGGACTAAACATAGCTGCCCGTGCTAAGGATTCTTCTAATTTGTTGTTCACCTTTCGAGCTTCCTCCATAGCCTGAAATAATGTACTCGTTTTTATTTTAAGTATTAGAATCAACTTTAGGGCCAGAATAAATTCAGGTCAATATAACGTTAGCCTAATATTGAGAAAATATTCACGAATTAAAGATAACATTTTAAATTCTAGTAACAAATATTTTATTATATTACGCCTATTCTGTAACCGTAAAAGACCGGTATTTAAATGTCTACGTATAGTCACATAGAAAAGAGCAATGATAAACTATGAATAATGTATGAATATAAACCTAGATTAGCCCATATATAGTATTGTTTATTTTTTTATTATAGTAGAAACTTGTGTGGAAAATAAGTATTACATATAAGCTACGTACATAATTGTTCACAAGTAAGTTAATTAAAACAATTTTACATGGTGAAACATTAATTGATGCATACCTGATTTACCGTGGCAGTGGCAAAAGAATGCCGTCCAGATAACCTTTGTGAGCTAGCCTTTAGTAAAAGCCACCGAGGATACACAGCTTTTAAAGTGTGAGCATATTTTTCTAATCTAGTCAGTTCCTTGTCTGCTAATGATCGTAACTCCATGAGGTCGACCACCTAAAGCCGTTAAAAAAAATTTAAAATAAATATTATCGACGTTACTAGCGTTATCAAGAATTAACTCATATCTGTTTAATACACATGTACCATGAGCCCATGATGCTTCTGAGAGATGAAGTTAGTTGTGACCTCTTGAAAACATCTGTCAATACTCTTTCTTGTGTCGCTTGCTCCACTTAATTCCTTGCCGCTCAATCTTTACACATACCAATTGTAAATATAAGCCTCTTAACACTTACCTTTTTCAAGTCATCTACTTTTCGCGCTAAACTTTCTAGCATGCCTTCAGCAAGTCTCATAGCACTTAAGAGTGTGTTTAGGGTATCGTCATCGTCTTCCCAGTTACACCAGCTGAGGGCTTCTGTTTCAAATCGCTTCGCTTTACGATCTGAATCTGCGCGAAGCCAATAAGTCCAGAGATTTACTACAAGTCTCCGCCTACTAGGCCCAGCAAACTTTCCTCTGTGCAAAGCATATTCTGCGAAACGACTTATTTCATGCGCTGACTCTAACTGAAACCCTGCATCGAGAATCATATCCATACAAAGAGCATAGTACCAAGTTTCACATGCAAGTGGAGTTTGATTCTGGTTAAGTTGTATACTAAGTTTAAGAATACAAATCGCTTCTTCCACTCGACAACGGGAAAGTAATATGTAAAAGAAATCAGGAATTATATCCAAAGACACATCGTCAGCTTGAAGAAAACGACTAATCACTAGAGATTTGTAGCCAGAACGTATAGAACTAGGAAGACTGCCCCGTGCTATACGAGCGTGGAAGAACGTCATAAACAATTTTCCAATCGCATACAATTCTTCAGCATTAATGGTACAGGCCAACTTATCTATAGTACATTTCGCCATTTTTTCAAATTCGACAGTAGATCCCGGAGAGCCCCGATCAATTTCCATTTGAATTGCGTTAGTGAACGCATCAATGATATCAATAATATCGCATTCTATTTTTTGCACCAAGTGAAGGGCACGAAGAGTTGCAAATCGTGATTTTCGTTGTTCTCCTAGCATTGAATATATTAATCCAGCGACGTTAAGACAATATACTGATTGTGACTTCATGATCCTATGAAAATTACGGTATTTTTTTTCTTTTAAAGTGATAGTTTCAATCACATCGTTTAGTTTAAAAAAGTCTCTTACATTCCCTAACTCTATACTATAAAGGCGTAGTGCATGTTCTATATCTAGTTTTGCAGCAAACATCTTTCCACTCATGAGATATGCTGCAGCTTTTAAAGTATATATTCGCGCTAAGAATATTTTTCTGTCTAATTCATTCATAACATTCTCTTGTTTATCCATACAAATGTTTTCTCCTTCTTCAAGCTTAGCTAAAGCATTATTAAAATTATTGGCTAAAACATTTAGAAACCCAAATTGAATCATGAATTCCACAGCTTTGGTTTTTAACTCTGCTCCTATAGCATGTTGGATTAGTTGATCGTGAATCACAATATTCAATTCGGCGCAAGTACATTTTCTAAAATTAATTTGAGATATATTTTTTTCGATTTTTATATTGACAGAATCTTTTGATGTTTTTTTGTGGACTTCGTTATTCCTTATTTCATCTTTACTATCGATAATTCCTAATTTATGCCAATCGGTTATTTTGTTAGCCTCTATTATCGGTCTAAATGAATCGAATATTTTGCAGGAATTTAATACTTCTATCTTTTTGTTATCTTTGTTGTAAATAAAACTTGACATAGTAACTCCTTTTGTCGATCTTCGACCTAATTCTGTTACGTTTTGTTTCAATATAGGACCATTTTGTAAATTGCTCTTATTGGATGTCCTACTCATCAACGAATTTTGTTTCGATAATAATTCTGTGGTGGACTTGCACTGATTAACTTCAGAAATTATCCCATTTCGACTCCAATTTTCCGACTGTGTTTTCATTAATTCAATAGATTCTTTGATAACGGGTTTATGTTGTAAAACATCATTAGTTTGCAATTCAAATTCATCATTACTGTCACTATCATCGCTTTCGGCATAGAGTTCTAGTGAGTTAAATTTATTTACGTATGGACTTACCGACTGCAAACTCAGAGATGATTGTACTATCATAATTGTACCACCACAGTTAGTACATTTTTGTTTATTGTTTTCCAAGTAGTGTAAAATTCGCGAGTGGAATTCTCGTTTTTGATTGATAGGTAATAACTCGTAACACGTTTTTCTCGAGTGGCTGTTTCTGAACTTTATTACTTTGCAAAACGCATATTTCGGAAGATTATTATAATCTTCAGGATCATAGTCAAAGCAGCATTCACATGTTATATCGGTAACTACTGAACTATAGGAAGTAATGGTTAAAGCTGAAGCTACTCTTTTCTTATAGTTGTTGTATTTGGCATTTGCACAACAGAGGATATGCATTGAAAATAATCTCTTCATTGCTTTTGCTGTTATGATTGGGTTGTTTTCATACATGATGTTTTCAAGAAGATCTCGAGAAAATATATTACCGATGACTGAAGCTATTTTTAATAACAACTGTTGGTAGGGTGTAAGCGAATCTATTTGAATCATTATTAAAGTATCTAAACTTTGTAGATTAATGTCTACTTTTAGTGCTTCTTTTTGAGTAACGACACATATTCCTAATTCCCCTACGGAGTTTTCTTCTATGAATTGATCTAAATTTTGTTGATCCTTAGCATTAATTGCAATAGGACGTAGAAGACTAGAGTCTGGAAATATTAAATGTTCACTTTCGTAAAGACTTATTTCATTATCGTGTATCTTAACAACTTCCAATGCTCCAATCGAAAACAAATGCACAATAAAATTTTCTATTAAACCGGGCATTCCATTACATTTTATTCTTAAAGAATTGTATAAATCCGTTGGAATAGCATTGACATCTAAAATTTGACAAGCCAAAGGTGCTATCCACGTAGATGCTAACGGACCGAGGACAATTTTTCTTATCCTATCATTTGAAAATGCACAGTATAACCAGTTACTTACGGAACTAAATTTGCCTCGAGTTAATGAGAACACAATAAAAATGTTTAAGGACTTGAACATAATTGATATAAAATCCCAGGAATGGCCATCTAAATTTTGTAAGTCATCTAAAAATATTACACATACTTTTGATATAGACATGACCAACTGCTTAAATACGTTTTTTGCTTTTTCAAGACGCACTTGTTCATCTTGAGAGTAAATTCCTTCATGATAGGCGAACCGTACTTTAATAATATTATTAAGGTAACACAAATCTTCCTTATACGATTTCAAAACTTGGACAATTTTTTCTTCTTTTGTGAATCCTATTATTGGGTCTTTTAAATCTAACATTTGATTAATTATTTGGCTTAAAGCTAAATAAGGAGTTGCAGAGTGAATAGATGTCAGCGAAACATAACAGACACGTAATTCTTTATTTTTTACAATTCGTGCCATCCACTCTAGTAGTCTGCTTTTACCAATACGCGGTTCACCTATGATGAGGAAAGCATCAAAATCTCTTTGAGGCCTATTATCAAGCCAATTTTCAAAATATTCTATTGCCTCCATTCTGTCCAATAAAGCTGGAATCATTGGAATGTCGTATAATTCTTTTACTCTTATTTCTTCAGTGTACTCATAGATTTTACCGGGTTGTAAAATTCCTTTCAATGCAATTGGTGGTTGAAGAGTAAATCCATTACTTGACATTTTACTTTTTATAAAAGTAGCCTCATCGCATGTAATTTTATTACGAAATCCACACATAAATCTTGCTGCTTTATTAACAGTTGCTCCAATGACGGTGAATTCTCTCCGTAAAGGGTGACCAACAACGCCACAGTAAACTTGTCCTGTAGTTATTCCAATTGATATCTCTAAAACACCATCAAGAGCCGAAACAGATTTTTTTATGCTATAACTGCATTTTAATGCTGCCTGTGCTTCAGATTCATGTTTAAAACCACGAAGTCCGAACAAAACAAGAATCATAACATCTTTATCAAAAAGAATAATTTTATTCACACATCCCATTGATTTATAAACGATGTTACATGTTATTTGATAGGCATTATTGACAATTGTAATCAATTGAGGATAAGTACATTCACGGGGTTTAAGTGTAATAAACAATACTGTAACTTGTCTCATTTCGGTCAGATACTCCAGTGGTTGATGGGCATCAACTTGAGTAAGTACAGGTCTTATCATGAATTTTCGTATTTCTGAGCCGATGTTCTTTGCTTCTGCTAGTAAAATAGTTTTTCGCAAGTTAAGTGTTTCATTTTTTATGTTTGTTATGCTATGTGATGATTCAGTAAGATTGTCTGGCAAACTTTTTGATGAAATTAAAGGTTTTTTAATCTGTCTCACCATTGCACCAAAGCCAGCAAATGGTTTGGTTACATCTTTCTCGCGAGGATCGTACAGAATGGATTTAATAGTCACAAATCCATTTTCATGAACAATGTGATCGTAGTTTCTAGAATAACAGTGGCCCCAAGCCGCTGGGGTTAAAATTACTTCTCCTGAAACGCAGCAACTTTCAGCAGCTTTGGCTTCAGTAACTGGTAGTCCAATAATAATGTAGTTCATATCAATCCCAGTACCTATTGGAACAAATATTATATTTCCAGCCGCAATTGCAAGTTTTACTTTAAGACTTACTTTAACATCTGTTTCATAAGTTCCATATGAGTGTTGAATGATTAGTGCACAAACTATTGCAGCATGAATAGTGTGACATATAAAAGATCTTTTATCAGTTTTCCATAAGGCAAGAAACGCATCACCTGCAAATTTAATAATATCACCGCCGTGACTATATATCACTTCTGTAAGAGATCCAATGTATGTATTTAATACTGCAGTTAATCGATATGTTCCGCTTTTTCCTAAATTGTTGTAATGCTCTGACAAAGCGGTGTAGCCGGACACATCAGCCATGAGAAGAACCCCTACAAAGCGTCTTGGATGGTCTGTATCAAATCTGTAAAAATGTTTTTTTTTGTTCACCCAAATTACTTTTATTATTTCATACTTTCAAATTATTCAAAAAATCATAATGATGTTACTTTTCCATAAGCAAAATTTCATCTGGAACTAATGTAGAAAGTATCAGAGTTTGTTTTTTTGTTAAATACACTTCAACATCTTGGTCCGATTTTGATATATCTGAACTTCTGCGTACGAAATATTCCTCCACCCAATCCTTTATTTCATCTATTTCTACTTCATCCTCTTGATCTTGAAAATCTTCAATGAGAAAGTCTGTATTTCTTCGAGATATCCTTTTATTATAGTTTCGCCACTTTTCCATGCTATTAATAAACTTTATGGATGCCCGACGGGGTCGAGGTCGGTTTTTACGAAAATTCATTTTACAGCGAACAGAAAATTTTATTTGAATTTTGCTGATTACGTCCAAATTGATTAAAATCGACAATCTGAAGTAACACTATAGAGAAAACTATGTGGCCTTGCATTATCTATGAAAATTAGGGATGAATTCTTGTTACGATTTTCCTTTAGGTATCTTATTATGTTAAAGTATCAGTAGTATAAATCGAGATATAGAAATATAAATCCTAGTTTTTCTAGCACAAACATCTATTTGGTTTCAAGGCAGTGCATAAAAATGTGAAGGGAACCAGCGAGAACGTTAAGAAAACATTGGTGAAAAACAAGATTGTTTTTTCATGGAAAATTCTCACTGTTCTTTTTAATATTTTAAAATTTTGAGTTTTAGACGATGGACAAAGAGGGAGTCGCAATTAAAATTACTTCCAAAATATGCGTTGGCTACATTTGTGTTTGTAAATTCATCTTACACGTACAGTGAGGCTTAGGGATATACTCGTATAATATTGATCTCCATCATGTATCAAACTTTAGTTTTTATATAAATTTCTCTTTTGTTTGCATTGGAAATAAATATTAATTAAGCGTAAGACTATATAGTTCATATTTATTCAATTTTTTTTCTTTTAATCCTCAGCGTGTTTAAATGGATGTTTTTTAGGATACGATATTATTAAAAATATGTTATTTTCCGTTCCCAATATTACTGGTATGAAAATCAAACGTACCTATTTGATATCTAAATGATAAATCTCATTAAATCAAACGTACTTCCTTTTAGTTAAACCGAGGCTTTATTCAGCATACTAATATAAACACAACGAACGATCAATAAGGTACCAGCGAACTGCATTCCCGCGCTGACTGTCGCCTCGACTACACTTATGAGGCATTTGGTTGAATTCTTAGTTCGTAAGTCACGATAACTATGGATCTGAACGGCCATAGTTTTTTGGGCAAAGTTTTCAACATCGTGCGAGAAGAGTCGGCTAACGATGTGCC
>DWJH01000459.1:0-10662 GCA_018248735.1 Tagiades litigiosa | reverse complement strand
TGATATTATACAGATTCTACTGCTTATTTTTATGTTATATTGTGGACGGTACGGGCAAACCGATCCCGAGACTACAAATATACTTCTGGGACCGGCCTTTCGCCTTTATTCTTACAGCCCATCGTAGCTTTTACGGCCATCCGTTTCATATTAAAGCTTTTTTATAGGTCACAAAAGTCGGTTTTTGGTTTTTAGCAGCCGTATGTAGGTAAATCAAAATATTTATTAGGTATGCAAATCAATACGTGGTCAATTATTTATACTTACCTTGTTACATCATTCAAATTATTTTTTTATAGTTTTTTCATGCCCATACAGTTTTAGAATCGAAGTACTGGGCAAGGAATAAAACCCCCTAAAAAGGTTCTAAAAACCTTCAAGGCTCAGAAATCGTTAGTGATTGCGGACTAAAAATAAACCAAGATGTATTTTTAATGTTCTTCATATAAATTTTACAACAATGTGTTTACCACTGTCATACCAATAAAAAATCGATAAGTGACGTGGACACACGAAATATCCATAACGCTTTAGTAAAGAATTGTTTGTTCGTTTGTACTCGCTAATCTAAGTAACCGCTGGTCCGATTTAAAAAATTCTTACAATATTGGATACTTTATTTATCGAGGAAGGAGGAGGAGGAGGAATTTATATTATATTTTCCAAAAAGTTAGGGATCCGTACTAAAAGTGCAATAATGTATCAATGTATTTTGAATTATTCAATTCGGACGTTAGATTAAAAAAATATCGCGATATTTAAAATGGAAGTATAAATATTGTAGCCAAACAACCACCTTCTTCTTCTTCTTCTCTCGAGACTGTATTATGCTCTTGTCTTCTGCAATAAGTACTTGAACGTCTACGTAGGTATTATATATCCATATGTAGTTGAAACACAATAAAATTCTAACGGCCTATTAGAGTTACCTACAAACACACTTCTTAAGCCAAACCAAGACCCTTAGATTTCATTCTAAAAGCCATTCGGACCTTTAACGGTCGGCCATTCGTTTAGTATTATATAGGTGTATGTGTTATGGCAAGAAAAACATGTATTGATTTTTTTTTCTATGCTTAAGTAACACGCATTTTACCTGCTAACTACTTAATATATTCGTTTGTACAAGGGGAAAAAAGCATGAGGTCGATTGACTAATTTTGATACATCGATCCATTCAAATACGCATGATTTATTTATTATCGTCGATGAATTAAAGTTTGAACCTAATAAAACTATCTTGATTATATAAAAAAGAACTATATCCTTTTGAAATGAAAAAAATATCATGCAACTGTGATAATCATGATGACTGATCGAAACGAAAACTGGTAGGTAGCATGACTTAGAAGATTTTACAATAAAGTAAATACAATGTGTGTGTAATTATTCCTCTTCAGTATTCTACATCTACTTCCAACTTAACTACTGATTATCTTGAGAGATTATTTTACATGTACTTACAACAAAATTAATTCACCATCAGATAATAATATCTTGCACTGAAAATAATTGTAACTACTCAATGGCACTCGAATCACAGTTATAGTGGTCGCGTGATAAATTCCATCAAGCCATACATTGTAATATCTTTCGCGATCCTTTAAAAATGGATCACTGATAGTTAAGGCACTGATTGTGACCACAGGCAACGGTGACCTAAAAACAGCCGTCACGTACGTTTGTCTGTTTTACATGTAAATAAAAATACATGTAAGAACATTAAAATATACTATGATTTGCGAGGTATAATACCACGCAAATCTATTAAATATCACCAGTTTGTTATTAAAAAAAATAACTTAAGGTTGTGACAGTTTTAACAAACTGAATTATTTTTATTTTAATTTTTACTTGAGTATCGAAACGGCAAACAATTAAAGAAAAAAAAAAACAATTTATTTCTTATTATTTTACAAACAGTTCCCAATTTTATCAATTCATATTTAACAGATATGGAATGAAAATATTATTAATAATCATTTTAATATAACAAAAATACAATATAAAAAGTTATAATATATTTCCTGAATACAATAAGTCTTGTATGTATAACATTTTACAAATATGTATGTATGTAACATTTTACAAATTAAAATTATTCCACATGAACTTTCGTTCAAATAAATACAGGCATTTATTAATTATTTGTACGTCCAAGAGTAAGTCTTCGTATAGCTTTCATTTTATAAGGTGGATACCTAATTCAATAACAATACATGTACAGTGCCGTTTCCTGTGAGTAAAGCGAATACAAAGGAAAGAGATAAATTTTTGAATACACACGCTATTTTTGCTACTGGCTTGTTTGGGTGGCCAGTTTAACCTGTTTGACTTGACAAGTACCGTTGTTTACAATCGAATAGTAACAACTTTCACAGGTAAGTTATATTTATCTAAAAGTGAAATATTTATTTCAACTGTTTGAAAAACAAAAACTTTAAATGATCTCATTCTCTAAGTATGAGCTAAAACTTCGTTAGTCTAACACGAAAGTAAGGTTATAAAAGTTAGCGATTAAATGATTTTTTATATTACTTAACCATAATAATATTTGACAACAATAATTTCATTAAAACTATACATCGAAATATCATTTTGTACCAATAAACTTCATTTCAGCGCAGTCCATTTGTTTATTTACTAAGAACGTCATAAAGAATCACTCCAGATTGTAAATTGATCGAATATAAATACGAGATATAACTGGAATTTTAACAGCTGTCAAGGGCATTCTATTATTATTCGTCAAGACAGGACATTGCCATCTCCAATATAAAATTTGACAAAGTATGTGTTAAAAATTAAAACGATTAGGCTTACTTTTCACTAAAATTGAAGTTATTTTGTAAAGAAAAGAATAACGTTAACATACATATATTTTTATCCTGTTTATTTATAGGAAGTTCTATTTAATGTCAAGTGTCTTCCCGAGTCTAACTCTATAATAATTCTATTCTATCTCTATGGTAAGGGCCAAGCGGCGTCAGCGCAATGTTGGTACAACTGTAATTTGACAGATACCAAAGATTGTTGCCAGTTTTATTGTTGTAGGTTTTTGTCTATACGATTAGATTTCTTGTTTTAAATTAATAGAAAAAATTACTACACAATGTTGTAGAGTAATTATTTACGTCTCGTCTTGTTGTCACTTACTTACACACTTCACTACTATTTTTTTAATTGAACATTAAATAAAATAATTTTTACCTTTACAAATAACACCATGGCTTTTTACAAAAATATTTTTACATAAAAAAATTATGAATAAACTTAAAAAAATATGATAGTGTCGTGAAATATATATATATTTACACTAAATATTCATTATTTACCATTACCAATATTCAATTATATTTAAAATTTTATAAGGACTTTAAATCATGGCTAACTGTATATAAAATACTGTTCGTGTATAAATCCAAATATTCTTTGCAAAATATGAATGAAAAAGAGATATGTATCTTTTGTCGCAATTATATGTTACATAATTATAGTGTATGATAACCTTGCTTATGATTATTTAAATATTTATGCCAGAAATTTCTTTAGCTCTTCCCACGCCTTCCTTTCATTATGGCATCGGTTTGATATATTGCCGGTTATCGACCTACGATTATATATCGTTTCCATTCAAAGTCAGTGAATAATGATTTTTTCCACTGGCAAGTTCTTAATACAATGTATCTAACCGTATAATGACATATTAAAAAATCTTGTTTCAAAATTAACAATACAGGCGTGAACGGCCTAAAAAAGATTAAGTCACAGTTTAGATTGACGACAGTTAATACACGTTGAGAAACTTTATAAACCGTTAAAAAGTTTTATCTACATCAGATATTATCTATGAAAACAGGATATTTATTATGAACACTGCGTTATGACAACTTCCTGTGAATTTATATACGTTTTGACGATACCTTAATACCTTAATATTTTTTTTATAAAGTTGATATAGAAAACCATATGCAATAGATATCGTAATCATACAAGTGTAATGTAAAATCTTTTATTTCGTTTGTTTCTTTACTCATTCTACTAATAACCGCTAAAAACATCGCATATAATTTTTCTTTGCACATTCAACATTTCAACATCATTGAAATCACTATTCAACAGCATCTAAAAAGACTGCTTAAAAACTTTTAATAGGACATGAACAATTAAAAAGGGACAGCTTTAGCGAATGAGCTGGTTTATTGCATATTTTGAATACTTAAATAATTATTTTTAATACCGCGATACACTTAATTTTTTTCTCGTAATATGAAACGTGCCGTTTTCTCGCCAACTAACATATTTCATTATGAAAATCAATTAATGTTTATCGCTGTCAAAATAGTGTGTTATACTTTTTTATCCTTAAAATAACAACGAAAAATATTTTTAACAGTAAGATTATGCCACTGAGTAGACTAACTAAAGGTTGTTATGCTACGCTTTAGTTGCTTGTGAATTAGTAAGAACGTTGTGAACGATGAAACCATGATGTGAAGAATCACTGCGGTTAAGCGTCTAGACCAGATAAGTAAGACGAAAAAAACTGACAGGGTGGGTGAGCGAGCGCCTCGTTCTTTGTGTGTTAATATATAAACACTAACCTTTTAACGACATTCTCTTTTATTCCTACAACGTACTACGTACTTTTTGAATTGAATATAAGTAGTCCTTGCATGCAGTTCAAGTAATTTTGAGATTATTACTATACATAAATACTCTTACTCATGGAATAACAAACTAACTCGTTTGCTTAAATGCGTTATGGGTATAAATAAAAAAAAATATTTCTAAGAAGCATTTCACCACTCTTAACGATGAGAATCGGTCACAAAATACAAAAGTGACAAATAGACAAGTAAATACCTTTATGATGGAGACAGCGAAGTCAGTGTTGCCCGGTCAATTTTATTTAGGATTAAATTTAATAAATAACATCCCTCCAAAAAACAAACCCATTCTAGGTAAACAGAATAGATTTTAGAAATCCTATTTGTTAATAATCTCAGAAGCTACCAGTAGAATTTTTTAAAGGAATCTAATTAATTTTGAGGGGTGTGGTTTTCTGTATACAAGGTATGTCTTATATGTGTGAAAGAACATGAAGTACCTACTAAAGAATATACATATAATATAGCTCACCTTTGTAAACAAATCGCACGATACGGTGTGGAAAACTTTTCCATAAATACAAATGTCCTTGCCGACGTCTAGATCTTTCCAGTGCCAGTATTCACCGACATCATTTTTTGGTATTTTACCACGCTTTACCAGTCTGCCTTGCCATAATCCCGAGTTCTGTAGACAAAAATGAACTTTAAATGCAAGTACGTATTATCATTTTATAATTCAGCTTTTGCGTCTACTTGAAAATGAATAAAAAAAACTACTGTACATTTCATCCGATACCAAATACTTTGACGGCATTGTAGTGATAAAAAGTAAGAATGGTCTAGAATAAACAGTAACTTGAATAACAGATTCATTTAAAGTAGTTTTAATTTATTTTTGTCAAGTAAAGTAACGTTTCTAATTTAAATTACTATCATAACCTTTTAACGTGATCTGAATATGTTATTATTTTTAATGAGCACCGACTGTGCGCGGAAGAGAGTTCTAACATCCGTTCACAGTACTGTTCCTGAAAATACACGCTCGTTTAATAATACTTTGTTCTTTTGGACGACTATATCGTTGTTTTTAGCGAAACAAAAGTATTGGCAGGAAATGAAAGCAGCTGGTACTCCAACCAACGCGAGACATTGCCCGTAGATCGAACAACCGGAGACGTTTCATTTTGTTAAGGCCAGCTCCTTACAGTCTTTTCAGATTTATTTCTGTTCTACATTTTCATTGCGTAATTTTACTTTATTTAAAAATGTCTTACATATTTACGCCCCCCACTTTTTTATCGTGTTGACATTCAGACATTACCCGAAAACAAACATTTATTAGTAAAATACTTAAATGATTGCTCCGACCGGTAATCGAACCCAAGACCTTCGATTCGCCTGAACTTCAGGTTGAACTCCGTGTGAGGTGCAGTTGATGTGAAAGATGAATATTTGTTCTCGGATTTTGTTTGTGATATATAAAGGTGTATAAACCGTTTTTATTATTTTACATCAATCAAAGTCTTTAGTTTTAAAATTTTAAAAGATTCACTTTGTACGGAAATCTTAAGGTTTAATTGTCACTACTATCCAATTCCTTCTTTCAGATTCACACTCTGATACCTATAGATTTCCAGCGTCACCGGAATCCGTATTTTAATTAAGCTCGGGAGAATATTCATTCTGTCAAATGGGAATAATCGTCGGAAGTGCTAATGGTTGTTCTCGAACGTTCGCTGTGAACGGTTGAAAAGGAAAAGGGCTTGTTAGAACTACTCGACTGAGTCGGCGCACATCAACGTAGAGTGTAGACAAACGCGAGTTCATTGCTCATTCGCCAGCTCACTAGCGAATTTACTTACAATACGGTTTGCACACGACTGCAAATGTTTGCATTGTTACGCAAATGAAACTGAACGGAGTAAAATTGGACTCTCTCGTGATTTCGCTTCGCAAGACGACCACTTAAAAGAGCGTCTGCTCGTAAAATTATACGTAAATTATGCGATAAATGCCTTATTCGTTACACAGTCAGTGGCGTAGAAAATACGGCAAACGCTTAAAACATGTAAGCAACATACCGAAATAGTGACAAATAATAATAAGTTTAAACATAGCATTCAATATTGCGTTGACGCCTCGAAAATATAAAATTTTCTATTTGAAAATAATTATCTGACGCATTAAATTTAATTATATGACAAAATTTAGTTAATTTCATCATATTTGTGTAAAGACCAAATTTATATAAAACACAAACATAAATTTTATTATAAATTAATTATGTTTAACAAATTTAACATCCTCGTGTTGTAGCTTACTCGTAGCTACCATACCCATTTGTAGATGAGTTTTCAAATTTAATGAGAAGGGAAAGCTTATACCTCCTTTTAGTAAGGACCTTTTGTTATCGCCATGCTAAATTCATGTTATTTTGCTAAATTTAATATACATTTATATCATTTATTAATGGTGTTTCTTTATTAATATGAATTATCTCCAACACATACATCATTTCAGTCATAAATTCTATATATTTTATTTAATGCATTAACCTGCTAATTTATGTTAGTAATCTTAACTGACTACGAAATCACTTGCTAATCCACGTAAAATGAAGAATAATTTTTAAAATCCATAGATCGTGCAATTACTCTAGACACCCCATTCACTGCTTCCACTAAAATTCATCGGTCTACGTTCATGATCTCATAATTTATAGAATGAAAATTCTTCATTAATAACTCTGTACTTCACAAAAAGAACAACGGAATACAAATATAAAATATATTGCGAATGAAAACTTATATTTTTGCTTCAAAGTGTACCGTTACGATGAACTAACTGTATAAAAAACATTTCTTATTTTTTTAGTTCCTTAAAATTTCATATTCAAATAAAAGGAAAACGCACATTCGCATTTCAATCATTTACATATTGAAAAATAATATCACTAAAAGCATTCTAGGAAAACAGTGTCGATATTTTTGAATTCTGACCAATAAAATCACAAGACATACATTTAAAACAGTGTCCAAGAAGTGTGGATAAAATTAATGTGCATACAGATTTACATTTTAGTACAAATTAATAAACGTTAATAACTATTCTAAAACGCATTAAAATATGAATATTAAACCTTTCTACTCATGTGAAGAATGTTTGTGGTTCAATCAAAATTATAATGAATTGCGACATTTGCAATTTGTTGACATTAAATTCCTGTATCATAAATGGTAGATATGTGTAAAATACATACCTATTTAGAACGAATATTGAACTGTTACAATAATATTGTAAAGGCAAAACATATCGAAAAAATTAAAAAATTACAGACTAAACATTTTAGCGTCTCTGCGAACTTTATTTATTTAAGCCGTCACCTCTAGTATATTACTCAAAGTTCTACATCCACTTTTCTAAAACTGCTATTGACATCTTACTTTGCAACTCAGCCGACTATTCATCACAGAACTAGCTCAGCCAGTGGAAGCCCCGCTTCTGAACTACCTACAGTCTTATTTTATGAACAGAAATGTTTCCGATAACTTATTCTATTCTTTGGATAGAATTTCTTTTGAATTTGTTGTATACTAGACGTCGGTCGCTTTTTCTCAAACTCACATTTTTCCATTGGTTGCGCAAACGAAAATTTATTATCAGTGTTACTACTATGCTATAAAAAATTCAAAACGCATTAAATTTTTAAAGCATTTTGCATACTATATAATAATATATAAGCTGTTATAAAATCCGCTTTAAATAAGATATTTTAAGTAAAAAAGTTACATTGTCAGCTATATGTTTTCGTCGGAGTTTTCTTTCAATTAAATGCGTAAAATGATCGAAGCAGCACATTTCTTCCGATTCATTTGTATAGATTTTTTCCTTTACTTTTCGAAGACCCTTCAATTTATATGGACATAGACGAATTTAACCCTGAACCATTATATTATAATTAATTATTTTAAAAAATAATTAGCACAGTTTATGTCGTGAAGCACATAAGTTTGACTTTTAGCAGTACTTGTATTGTCAAGCAAGAAAAATAACACCGAGTGCCGATCTTGCCATGAGAGCTTGGCCAAGTATTACTTTGGTTCAAGTAGACTGTTGGCTCGTTTAAGTTTTGCCCACGTTACAATTTAGTAGGTACCAACTTACAATTAAGAAAATTTTAAAACTATAAAGTCACACCGGCCCTTGTATAAGCTGAGTTTGGGCTATTATTGCAACATTTATTTTGTAATCAAAATTATCAATTAGTTACATATGTAATAGGTAATCCTGCTGGGCACAGATAAATTCTACCACCAGTTAAGTTAGGGTAGGGTTTATTTTGATTACCTTTACTCTTGGCTCCATGACAGTGAGTGTGTCATCCTCTAAGAAGTAAACAATGTTGACAACGCGTACACGATAGTTTTCATCAGGGTTCTCGAAGACGGACTGTTTGAAGAACGCCGTGAAATTAAGGCACCGCTTGTCATAGTGCACCCAGTGCGGTATCACCGCCGGTAAGGCGGCTTGCTTCACACGGCCATACGTCAATGACGGGTCGTAGCTGTAATTGGAAAAAAAAATTGTGATCTTCTCATTTTAAATTAGACTTAACTTTTCTGCGGGAATAAAATTTACATTTTATCTTAATTGTAAGGTTTACCAAATTACTTACAAACAAAAATTAATCATACCACAAGAAAGAAAGACAAAACCAAACTTAAAACAATATATTAGATTAGCAATATGTAGCTTCCTCTCTCCGTCTCCTAATGTCTCCTTGCAACATCAATGTAAATTTCCAGTACATTATCTATTCCTTGTCCTAGAAATTATTCTCGTTTTATACTACGTTATTTTTTAGTTAAAATACTCACTTGACAGAATCCTCGGGCATGGCAAAAGCGTTGCTGTCTACATCTGTGGCCGTTCCACCGGGGCCTCGGACTAATGTGTCAGGGAACCTGTGTCCCTGATAGTACCGAAGGGAACTCCTCATATGGTATTGAGTCTTGGTGGGATCGGAAAAGGTTAACCCAGGCAGTTTAGGTAGTCCCCAAGCCATATTTAATTAGCGCTGAGAACGAAATATTAGAATGAATACTTTTTTAAATATTTATTAATTAATTTTCTTGAATTTTTTATTTAGTTATTTTTTTAATTATTTAATGAAAATGTATATTTATTAACCAGTGAAATTAAATAAAAAATTAATTTTATTAATTACATATTACTTTTTTTATTAAAAAAATTGAAATATCCATTTAAAAAAGGGAGTGTATAACGTTCTAATAATGAAAGATTGTAAGCGGTGCGATAAAAATATTTAGCGTATAGGGATACACACAAATTCGTGGCTTTTATATTCATTATTATTTAAAAGAGTTAAAAGTTCTCTTTCTTTATAGTATAATTCTGTTGATATTTATAACGATCGGTTTTATATAGGTCAACGGTGACATGACTACACAGAGACAATTCGATTCAGGAATCAGGATATCGAATGAATGCTAATATCATCGGTCACATAACATGGTCATTCATCAAAATTACATTACGTATTCAAGCATTCACAAACATAATTGATGTTGTACATATTAAGGGCATTAATTTACGGACATACACAGGCAAACTATCTATTGACCCGTCGTTGTCTCTTGAGCGCTATTATAAAATAATGTACATCAAAATAATGCCTTTCTCACGAAATCGCTAATTTGGCTAAATATTAAAAAAAAAACAAAAAATCTATATTAAACTGTACTATTATTATCGAAAATACAAACGAATACAAAATTGCATTTGCTTTTAATTAGATTATGGTACTTTAAAGTGCATGCGTTTTCATATCACTTACGATAAAACCTCATATAATTATTATCCGACAAAAATTGCGAGATTATAATTTTTTTTTATTCTAGGATATTTTCGTCGCGCATATGCTGACGTGTGTCGTCTCTCGAATCGGATGTGCAGAGAAACAGGAAGGAATCTTATTTTCCTGTCTTCTTCTGTTGCTGTGTAATCATAATATTAGATAACGTGTAAC
>DWJH01000458.1:0-10671 GCA_018248735.1 Tagiades litigiosa | reverse complement strand
GGACGCGAGTCTCTCACCCTATCAGAGATTATAGAAATATGTTCAATCACGCTACCATCGGGGAGATTGATAAAAATACAAATGAAAAGTTATGCCAACAACAAAACCCCAAGTTTAAATTTAGAACATCAGAACAGCTCTGCCCGCCTACGTACAAACATATGTAGGTGTTAAGCGTATCAGTCGAATAATCAATAGTGCTCGCGTTGACTCTATATTTTATCTCAGTCGGCATCACCTGCCTAGCTTTCAGCAAATTACTGAAATAACTGAAGCGCTTGCGAGATGCTCTTTGGATGCGGCGAACGTCTGACATAGTAGTTGCAGCATCTAGCACGATCGATACTTAGATGACCTTTATAATTTTTTTATTAACATTTTAAAATATTAGACGGCCACTTTTGTCTAGTAGTTAATACCGCGACTTACATATTTACACATTGCTCCGTATAGGTAGTAATAAGGAAAACCCTTCTAACATTTTTCAACGTATTGCGCACTTAAAATAGCGTGGATTTTTTTCATAATTATAGGTTATATGAATTATTACTGTACAATAATTTAATAATAAGATTTTTTGTTTATGATTTTTTCAGCCACTGTTTTCTGCAACAAAATGCTAGTACAGTGAATCAAAATATAATGTTGTATACTGTCTTAAATATTGTTACTTTTTGGTATTTGTTTGTCTGTAACTTTCACTTAGTTCAATGCAATTGTAGACAGATATACATAAAGTCACTTCAGAGTAACATATTTATAAAATGACGTTTATATTTTTTTTACACATAACGTTTTTGTATTATGTTCTGAGGTATCAAAATCAAAAATCCGTTCTTTCCAATAAGTAGGTAAATTAGAATTCAATAAGCCATTGGGTATAATATAAGTAAGACGTGGCGCAATCAGCCCATTGTTCAGGTTCAACGTCAAGTTTCATTGAATTGTTATCGGTTTTTGAGATAAAGTGGGTCATGAGCAAGCTGCGTTCATGACCCGCTGGGCGGCGGAGCTCAGGGCGGCGCCTGCCCGGTGACCCACTTGTTGCGGCGTTACTCTCATATTTACATTACAACTCTAATTGTCGTAGTAGGCGGTTTATTGCGTGACCACGAACTATGCTCCTACGGTAACGGAGCTCTTAGGAGAGGAAATCTTTCAAAAGTTCAAAAGTTCAAAAATGACAGGACTGGTGGGTATTATATCTTGTCTACTGGATACCCATGATTTGATGATTGTGATACAGTAACCGGGTACCTGACAAACCAAGGGTCCCGGTTACAATTCCCGGTTGGGGCACACCCTTTAAACTGAAACACAACGTATAAGAGTTGCTTCAAAGCAGAAATAGGTGTGGTGGAGATACTGACACCTATGAGTCTGTACAGACTCTACCACCATTGAACCTGATTGTAAGTAGGCACCGTCGAGAATACTGCAAAAGAAAGTTTATTCCACATAGAGCACGACCAAAAGGAACACTAAGATGTTTTTTTCAGATTTGTTTATGATATTTTGTATTGTCGTCGCCACTTACGCCTCAGAGAAACCTAGTACGAAGTATGTAAGGCGTTAGAAAAAGTTGTTATAGTACGTGGTTATTGCGTGACCAAGAACAATGATAATACATTATTTACGGCCGCCAAGGGGCAGTAAACCATAAAGACTAATACCAAATGTTCGCGAGTCAGTTACGCGCTTACAGTTGTGTATAACTCTCATATCTTTTATACACTGTATATCGTTGTAGCCGCTTTATTACTGGTTAAATATTAAATTTAAAAAAAAATATATTATTGTTGGCCATGATTTATTTTTGTCAATAGTTAATAATGCTCGTGTATTCCTATATATATATTAAGATATTTATTTTATCTGTATCTATTATTTGTAGATCATTTTAAAAGATATGAACCTCAGGAAATTTAGTATTATTATGTAGAAATTAACTTATTCTCCAAGAGTAGAAACAAATTTTCTTTTCTTTTAACCATAAACCAAAACTAAGCTCCCATTTATGTGTGACTATTTTCTGTTCATCCTAAAAATGTATCTATTTTATTATTATACCTAAAATTTATGTACTGTAAAAATGCGTAACGATAATGGTTAAGCCGGTTGGTTTTCTATTGTTTACCCACAATGAATCGTCCTCTATGTAACTACATATGGCACAAACAGGCATCATTGTTCGTTAAATTATGCCTTTGAATCAAGGTTTTAAATATACGGATCATTATTTTCATTATGTGTGGACGACAAAGCAATAAAGGTTGGCGGTATTTGTTATGTGAGCTTATGGCTATTTGAGATAGAAATGGGCTATTTACCGTAGAAACGAGATACAGATCGTATTTGCTTTCTTGAGTAGGTTTTGCGCGTCGGGTGAATTGCAAATTGCATATGCCGTGTAAATGTTATTGGAAATACAATTTTCTTTACATATTCTCCCTTTTACACTCAAAGCGTGAGAATTGCCCAGATACACATTTGCGGATATACTGTCCAGATATTTACTACGATTTTCAATTTTAACTTTCCTTTGAACATTAAAACATTGTTTGTATAAAATATAACGTATCTCAAGAAACCTAGAATATCTCAACATTTGTACAGCCTTTTTAAATGTACTACCCACTTTCCTAAATAATCTAAAATGACAGGTGTCTTATTGTTATAGATTTTTACTAGACAATTTTGAAAAACCAAGTTGAAATAGGATTTTTAAGAAACACGTCATAACTTGTCCTAACCTGATAAATTATCATATTTTACGGGCTCTTAAACTTCAAAGTCCCAATTATAGAAGAAGTCAAATTTCACATTTAAAATTTTACGGTAACCGTCACCTCAACGGAAAAGTGCCAAGACCTTATTGTAATTACCAGTAACGAAACCCTTCTCACAAATGCAGGATCAATCTAACCATGTTACCTTGTAGTAAGTTTATATATAATTTCATAAATACTTTAGTTTATGTTCTATAAAGTATATTTCTAGCATATTAAATCGGCCCAGCAATTATAATGGTTCTTAAATTTCAATCGCGCGTAACAAATTCAAGGTGGGTACTTACCTACCTATTAGATTGTACTAATGGCGATTCCATGTTTCATAAAAAGTTATATTTATAATTTATAGATGTAATGATAGTCACGTAATCGTCTTTTAAGAGATTTTTAATAGTTGTATCTAAATGTTGTTTCGTCATACTTTAATGGCTTGGCTTGGTTTTTGACCTATTAGAGATCAATTGTATGTTTGTCTTTCAGGCAAAGATAATGTAATTATTTAATTTTCTTCACTTTAATTGTACAAAGGTTGACTTCAAGCATTAACTAACAATAGAATCAGCTTTTCAATAAACCTAATCCATCGTGTCTCTTTAAATTGTATATTTATGGTGAAAGAAATAAAGTAAGTACCTATTTCTTATATCTGACATAAAGTCAAGTAAATTATGAAGAATATGCCTCAAATCATGATTCTAGATCAAGTGCTAAACTAAGCTATAAGTTTCAAAATTGTTAGTACCAGCCCGTCTCTCCTTTACCGAACGTCATCTAATACCCTTCAAACCCAAAGGGAGAAATTTCTGAAATAGGAGTAGCCACCTCAAACCATCTGTTACCATTCATTAAACAAATTAAACGTGTTACAGTAACATTACTAAAAACAATACATTAAAGTGGTAGTGTTTAATATAAATGTTACAAAGCGCCAGTGGGCGGGGAGCAAGACGGGGCAACAAAGGAACGTAATTACGCGTCACCGACACAAGCCGAGACCGATTACTCCTTTACTGTCTTTTATTCTAGCTTCGTATAATAAATATTGTACATGGAAAAAATATGATATTTTATTTTCAATCGAGGACCGAGTTCAATTATGCCGGGCAATCTGCTCACGTGGTTAGCTTGCTTCTCAATGAGGGCAATGTACAATAAATAATAGCTACTTCTTTTCCGTGATTAACTTTAAATCTTATACACGAATAAAGTAATGAAATAACTGTTGGTTATTATATGAGTTTATTCGTGAAATTACTTATTACCGTTTCCAGGTATCAGGAGCAACAACACAGCCTTAATCGATTTTACACAGAACAAAGGCTCTGTCTCTTTCTTAGCTTTGTTACGGATGTTTTGGGCTGCGATATAAAAATATACACATTTGCATTTCTGAAGGCAGTTTTTGTTTCATGTCGAAAAAATACGGTTTCTCGTTACCTAACTAAGTAAACTACATTTAGTGATCCACTGTTTGGTTAGAGTCTTTCATCTTTGAACGAAGTTACCCTGCGAAATCGCATTAAGGCAGTTCGAGCGCGGTCGACCAGAACTAAAGGAAAATAAATCTAAACCACTGGCAAGCCGCTTCTCCGTTGAAATCTACTTTAATCTTGTTCTCACATACTTAGCATTTAAAACATCACATTATTTATTAAATATAAAAAATATAGAACAGGCTATATGAAACTCACACCTCATTCTACGAGTATATGTAGGTAACATTCAATACTGCTACAAGCCATTGTTACTGAATCTAAAAGATCTCTAGTCTCTGTCATTGAATGTAATATTCATGAATTCGCCTATCGCATATGATATACTAAATTCAAACTTCGCTATGATATTTACATGGTCAGTTACCTATTAAAGCAGCTCTTTATATAACACTGCTTAAAACTACTTTTTCCCTTTATTTTGCAGAACATACGAGTATAGGTATAAATAAAACATGAAATGTAAAATATAAATAAAGTAAATCTCCCTCTCTCTAGCAAATCGCATATGCCCTTTAGATAACGATTGCTAAAAAAATTGTGAATCACTTTGAATAGTTTGGTTAGATTCGAAACATTTCGAGAAATTCTAAAAGTATAATTACAAATTCATTAAAACGAAAGCTTTCGACATTACAATATTAGTAACTACTGGATTTAACAGAAACTTTGTAAGCTTTAAGCTCTGCGCCAGCGGACGCTTCGCTCCAACTAATACATTTGTAGAGCAAACACGGATAATTTCTAATTTAGTTTGTGAAAACTAACTTGTTTGTTACATACGGACGCCGACCCAGCGACAGTTCGCTACATGTTACTATTAGTAACTTTACAAGTTACTGGTATTGTGCATTAATGTACGTCATATTGTTACAAGGGTATTTATGTATTTTCCATATTTACTTTTTATAATATACTATTTTCTATAATACTGTTTTAACTCATAATTCTCCGTGCTACTCACTAACATTAGAATAAGAAAAAAAAAACGAATTTATATTGTCATTATTATAGAAAACATTCTTAGGAGTCTGTTTAGATATTAAAATTCTAAACTTTAATTTTTATTGTGTTTTATCTCTCGCTAATTGTTTTTTCGGAAGTAAAATAATAACAACAATTCGAACGATTCTCCGTATCAAATTAGGTAACACAGAGCTAAGATCCTCTACATTCCATATGTAATAGGATCAAAAGACCTCATTTCTCTGGGAATTAGATGTCGTCATCGAGCTTATTTACTATTATATCATAAATAGAAACCAGCGAGTCGGAGCCCAACGTATTCCGATAAGCCTCTCATCTACGCGAGCAAACCGGCCAAGATCGCATAATTTACGGAGGCTCCGTTCACATCTCGTCGCTGTCTCAAGCCTTATCGCTAACACCTTCCTCCCTGCGTAAGCCGAGGCTTCGATGTTACATTGGTTACGTTACACTCGGTAGACACTTGTGCAGGCATATTTAGTTTAGTTTTAAGGTACCTACAATCTACATACAATTAATTGTCTTTTTAGTACATCAATGACAAACATGTACGTATAACAACAAACAGTTTCATCTAAAGAGTAAAATTTTCAAGACTATTTTAAAATGTATTAAAAAGATATTAACTTGTAGTAGTACCTATAGTGATTAAGATATCGCACCAGTTAATTGATTTCTTGATTTTACCATAACCGCATTCCTGTTTAATAAGGCACGTTAAACATTATTTGTTTACTTATATGTTTTATTAAATAGATAATTTAAGATATTTAAAATATTTAAAAGCCAAGTTCAGAGTTATGGTTACGAACATTATTTGTGATATTTTGTTATCTAGTTCATGCGACGTTTTAAGAATTTATATATTTTCAGGACAATTCGATTTTATAATAATATACCATACTTAACATACGTAAGTCGCTTCTATTCATTCGATCGAAATACAATATAATACAATGAGCCTATTCAACGTACACAAGAGATTAGCTTTAGGCAACGGATAGATAATACAGTTACGGGCCGAGGTTATGCCAGTGCTACGAGCAGCTACGGAGCAACGTTTTTCACATTGATTGTACTACGAAGTATCGTAGCTAAACGTAGATCAGGTTTGCGCTTAGCTTTGGGATTACGGCGCAGCGTAGCAATGTGTCATATAGGTTCCGAATGTAGGCTTACTTGCAGTATACTAGTACTAGTAAATGTTTAAGAGAATATACTTATACTTTTATGCGACAGTTTGTTTGATTAATGAGCGAATTTTCTGGATAACTTACGTTATCATTTATTTCCTTGTCGAAATACTTTAATTCATAAATATCTAACAATTTGACATCAAAAATATATTGATGCCAGATGCCTCATAGAAATCAAACTTCGTTAAATCTCACACTGGTTAAATAACAAACCACTTATGAATACTACGTAACAGCCTAAATTAACATTCGTAGTTGAATATCATTTGGTCGGGCCTTAAGGAGTAAGAGGTGTTCATTTTAATTACGAGTCGGTTACGCCGTGAAGGGTATTACCTACACGAAACGTATTATTAGTTAGTCGAATCGTATATAAATAGCAATGAGGATAGTTTACGTTTCGAATTTAGAGTCCACCGCGGTAAATAATTATTTTGAAGTGATATAAACACGTTTCCGCTCGACGGAGCGTTAACTCATCTTACAGGAACCAGAGCCCGCCGGTCGCTTCAGAAGTTCTGCTCCCCGCTATATTAAGCACACTACATCGCTCTCCGGAATACCAAATTAATTAATGGTGAAGTACATTTCTCCTCATGGCAGTTTTTGATATTTTATTTTTGATGGGATCTGAAGCGATTATTTCTTGGCAACGGATAATTTTGTTTTATATTTCTCAAAAATACAACAATACATACACAGGTATTTTAAAAGAAATTAACGATGGTGAACTATAGGAAATTTAATTCGATAAAGGGTAATTACATGTAATGATGATCAAATGATATATAACTCTATGAGTAACAACTAACACTAGGCGACATAATACCTGCTTAGCGTTAGTCAGCTCTGAGTCTTACGAAAGAAATGCATCAAAACACAGATTAAAAAATATTTCTGTGTGTACTTCTTGAATATGGAATGAGCTTCCGAAGACTTTCGATCAAGTTTAACATGAGATCGGTTAAAAACATTGTTATAATAATGAAATAATTGAAAATAAAATAACAAGAGTCTCGAATCGAAAATACATTTATTACCCAACACTGAACGAGTACAGTACAGAAAAGTAAATGCTCTTCGGGGATTTCATCTTGAACAGATGTGCAATCTTTGTTGGCTTTGAGCCCGTAAACTTGGAACTTCCCACCAATATTATTTTTGTGAAACTCCAACAATGTTCAAAGTTCAATGTGGATGCTACAAATAGTATACGCTTAATACTTGCTTGCGTCCATTGCATTTTGCAAATAGTGAAATTCGAAATCGCAATACTCCAGTTACATTGGTTAAACCAGTAATGGCATACTAGAACCGCAGGGCCAGAAATTAGCTCTCAGTTATTATGCAAATGTTCATTATTCGGATTGGTTTCGTAATTATATCAAGGCGTACTGATTTGAAATGTTAACTCGATTACTTTTAAATATAATAATTTAACATGGATAATTATGCCCGTAAAGCGTAAAGTATCAGTTGATTGAACGGAAATTTCAACAGCTCAATTTGTTTTTAAAAAAACAATGCCAAATCACAAAAATAATAATATTTTGTCTCTCGTCGTAGAGGAAAAAATATTTCTATTGTAGAAAAGTTTTTATTTAAGTTTTGCAATACATATTTTCTCTTTGTTAGAGACTGGAGTCCTTACGAGGATAACCGGTATGCCAGATCTTCGTTGCACAAAGAAAGATATTAAATAGTGATTTCGAGAATGCATACAAAGTAGTATATTATGAGTGCAATACGTACAAGTAATTATTTTTGTGAGTCTCATGAATTAATCATATTAAATCACTGCAAAGTGTACCAGATATGTACAGATGGGAATTGCAGAAGCTTTTGTCTCTATTGATTCTTCACTGAAATATATACACGTGTATTTGTGGTTTTGATAATGGCGTGTGTTTCAACAGCTCGTCTGAGCTAGTACTCTTGTCACCACATAGCATAATACCAACACGAGCTAAATTAGTGTCTTTGCTTAGCATTGTGAATTTTGCCTTTTGCTTTGTGTTCCTCTTCAAAACCCGTTCAAGGTCCGATTCCCAGTTTCGGCAATATGCCACAAAAGAGTTCGGTATTCGAGTAAACCTACAATAGTTACTAAACGGTAAATTTTTGTGCAGAGAAGTGTAAAAATTAAAAAAATATACACCTATTGTATTTTTTTTAATTTACATTTATTTTAGCAATATGTTTTATCCTAAAAGATGCATGACTCCATTTAATAGTTAAAACTGACGCATCTACAATCGACCTTGAGAACAACGAAGTTTACTTTTTAATATTATAGAAGTACGGACAAGTTTTTGAAATATATTTTCATCCTTACATGATCTGCAGAAATCATAAAATTTGGATTTACGGTTACGAAGTTGGTATTGAATGATAAATATGATCATTACTGCAAGGAATTAACGATCCTATAAGAAGTTATCAAAGCTTGGCTTAGAATCGTTCGTTTAATAGTTAAAAGCGAGCGCTCCGTGAACTGCTATTTCCGGTAAATGCAGTTTCCATTCAAGCATTCATCGGTTCAATAAGGAAATTGATTTCTTCTAACTAGGTTATATAGATAGCATCTTTAATAATAAACAGTTCCTTTGTGAATATTCTAGAAGTCAATCAATTTAATAATTGAACTCTTGAAAGAGGCGTTTCGAATGTATTACATAGTTTTATTAAGAAACCTAGTCGTTTAGCACAAATTGTACATAATATGGACATTGCACTATTTTTATTATATTAAAGTAGGATTTGTAAAAAAACACCACATAGTGTTATGTACCTATTACGGATATGTCCGTTTGACGGTTGTGACTTGATCTGACGAATCAAAGATCCCCGTTCGAATCATGGTTAAGGCAAATATTTATTTGATTTTATGCAGCAATCAATTCCTATCTATTTTTCATTAATGTACTTATATTAAAGTTAAGGAGTGTATGTACTCGTATTCTCTAACTTTAAATGCAGTCATGCATCATTAGATGTATACGTACATATAGTAAGATAAATAGTATTTTTCATATGTTCTTTGCGAAAACCTTCAAAGCTTCATTTTAATGTTGGAAAGAAAATAAAAGTATTATATTCTTTGTAGCGCCATAATTTCATTGGCCAAAGGCGGCGCACCGGGCCTAATTAGGAGAATGCGGAAATAAAACGAGTGCTGTGCTTTCCTTGCAAATTACGTTGTTAGCAAAATTTCCAGCAAAAGAGCCGTGAAGTAAATTAACTTAAAACAGAATTAAATATGTCAGCACTATGCACGTTTACACTGTATAAAATTTTTAATCAAAACAGCAGCGTATAATAGCCCTGCGTCTGGCATAGTGCAGGCGCCTCTCCTCCAACAATATTGAGCCCGGAGCATAATTAAAAATTCGATCATTTTAGTAAACTGAAAACATGAGCTAAATATACGAAAGAGTTCTAAAAGTTTATATTAAAAAGAGATAGTTTCACTATTCTACAAATATAATTGTGTGAAATACTAACTTGACTCACCTTCTTCATGAAGGACATCACATTTGTAGGCAACATGATGGTGCTATCTTTGATTATAACGTGTCTCCACTCACATAATAACTATCACCCAACTGAACACTTCACTGGATTAAGACACTTTAATCCGGGATCAAAACACTGTCACTGAAACACGACATTTTCAACTGAAATACTTATATTAACGTTTCACTTCACTCCTCGCTGTTGACCTGAAACAATAAAATAAGCGTTAGCTTGTAGGTATTTATTACAACTAATAAATAACGTAATAAAACAAATTATACAATATTAAAAAATCTATATAGTATATATGTATATTTTTTTAATATTGTATAATTGACTGACTGACTGATACTATGTTATAAAACATGTTTTCATCACTTTTCTATTTTTAAAAGTTATAACAACAACAATCTTAATTTCTTCGCGAAGTGAATTTTTCAATTACATGCTTTGAAATTGGCTTTTTTTTTCATTTTTATTGTGCATTAATGTGAAGTTATTATTAATCATTCTTAAAATTTTTGAAGAACAAAAAGGCTTTTGCGATTTTTCTTGTGTAATAGGTGTTCTGGTTAAATTGTAGTAGTGTAAAGATTCATAGGTGACAGTAATTTCAGACCATCTAATATCTATACCTATTGATCAAATCCCAGCAGTGTAGTAAAAACGCATCCAGTACACATGGAT
>DWJH01000457.1:0-10675 GCA_018248735.1 Tagiades litigiosa | reverse complement strand
ATTTTCTCTTTATATATTTTTATTTGTTTACGTTTTGATTTAATATATCAAATCTAAATTAAAATAAACAAAAACTAGATTAAATAAACATGTGATTAATTAAAATAAACAAACAATAACTAAATTAATATATGTGGGGTACCACACAGTCTTTGTTTTTTTTTTAATTTATAGATGGCCAGTTCGTTATTTTTAATTTTGAATCCAAAAATAAGTTATCTAAAATTTAAAAGGCAATTTTATATAAAACAATTTAATTTCATTTTTTGGCCGGTTCGTGCTGAGCATCCAGCTTAGAAGTATCAATAGAAATTTATCAGTACATTACTTATTCATGGAGTTTTAATAATTTTTATTTTTTACCAGATCTATATAGAATTTTAGGACTTTTTTATTTTCAAATGTTTTTTTGCAACCAAAGTTCAACATCATTATTCCCAAGTCCAGTTAAATACTTATTAATGATCTGTTTATATTATTTACAATTTTAAATCTCTCAGACTACAAATCACATGACGCTTTAATAATATAATTATTTGTAAAACCTGAACATCTTTTTTATTTCAAAGTCGCATTAAGAAAAACAGCAAAGCCATGTATTTAAAAAATAGTAATTTCATCGTCTTATCAATAATCTTAAAATTAGAGGTATTATTATAAACCTTCTTATGTATTTTACCATCTTTATTAGTGAAATATCGGTTACTCATTATAGTAATTTCATACAGCGTTACATAAATTACATAACACAAAGGGTTACTTTGTAATAATCAATATATACAAAAAATTAATTAAAATCTAGATTTTTTAATAATACATAATAAGATAAATAATTAAAAATTTTAACTTTTTGCAGTTGTAATCGTTTTATATAAATAATTGTTGTCATTCATAAAAATTAACCTAAAATTTTTGATTTAAAAATTTAAAAAAACAAAACCAAGATGCAATATGTAAGAGATATCCATAAAAAAAATTAAAATAGAATCAAGCGAAAAATGAATGCTAATTGCAAATCTTTAGTGTAAAAACATTGGCAAATGAGAAAGAAATGATTATAATCTTGATTTAATAAAAAATTTTATGCTTAGCAAGAAATAAGATTTTGATGTCACTGAGTATAAAAAAAATGAAGCAATGTTGCAGGCGTTTTTTATTTGATCAAAAAATCACAACAGAGTTCTATTTTTCTATCATACATCTAACAGTATTGTTATCAACTTTAAAACCCACATCCATTTTTTTGTCAATATAAGTATCAGAACACAGAATAATAATGTAACGCAAAGGCTAATATCTACCAAATTTATCTAAACCCGCAATAAAAAAAAACTTCGTTTATTTTAAACTACCTTGTTAAAAAAAATTTTTTTTGGTTAGAATTTTATATCGTTTGATCGGATATTATTTCCATCGACCAAGTCACGCCTATATTTACATCTTCTTAATTATAATAGTCTGACGTCATTGGACGTCAGGTACCGATGTGATAAATACATACAATGGTTCCATTTATAGTAAACGGGACATAGACAGTCATACTTGTGGCACGCTTGTAAACTTTGTACAAAAACAGTGTTTAGTAGTCGTCAACACGAATCTTAAAAAAATGCTTTAATTAAAAATATTTCGATAAAGAATATCTGCCAGCAAATATAAAAAATCCAAAAACACCCACAGTACAAACCGTGTTTGACAAAACATCCCTAGCACTTTTTGATACAATACTTATAATAGACAAATCATCTGTTTCATTATATTTATAAGCTAAAATTTCGTAGTCGTCTAAATTATTCGGTATTCCTTCAGAAGCATCTTTAAATTTGATGACATAAGTGGTCGTGACAGAATTTATCTTGTCATTTGTCCACTTATTAAATTCGTTCATAGATTTTTTAGTATTCAACTCAAGTGAATTTAGCTTTTCGAAAATCTCAATATAACTTTTTTTAAGATTTTCAATTTTAACCAAATTAATTTTAAATTCTAAAGGACCTTTCTTATCCTTTAATTTATCTTTTTCAATTTGAAATTCAGCGATTTTATCAGAAAGTTCATTAAAAAACATTAAAATTTCTGTTTTATTCTCATTTTTAAGAAGATTTCTTAATGTCTTCCTTTCATCAAAATCCACACCATCAATATAATATCTTGTGACACCAATCAATGTTTTTCCCAAATACCAAAAAGCTGGCCTTACTGCAATATAATCTTTAATCTTCATCCTTGTAATAATACTATCACCATTTTCAATAAATTTAAGATTCAAAGTGCTTTTATCTACTTTCACAGCTGAATCATCTTTGTTTTTGTTGTTTTCTAAAGAAAAAATAAATGAAATGTAAACAGTAAAACAAAACATTGAATTCATGGGGTAAATCAAAAAATCATTAATAAAGATTTTTTTTACTAAAGGAGTTGATCACAAATTTAAAGTTTTGATCAAAAAAAAATTATTTGTATTTTAAATCCTTTTAATATTAAACATTGTTTATTTGTTAAAAAATTATAATAACTGTCAATTTTAAAATTTTTGACAGGTGTCAAAATAAAAAACAAAAAAAAAACGATAAATTGTCATAATGATTTGTAAACTACAAATTGTGTGTTTCGATATGTCAACCAATGCCGTTCGCTAAAAGATTGAAGATATGAGTTGACTTCAATTTTTTTAGCCTTTATCTGTACAGTTAACACTTCTAAAATGCAATTTTGTTACCATGTTAAAAAGAAAGCGCGTTAAAGAAAATATGTTGTCGACGTTCAAAACAGGATTAAATCTACCGCGCAGCATGAAAAAACGCGATATTGGAAATCGATATTGAACGTAAACTCAGGTTAGAGCTGTGTTATATTAAGCGAAAAAAAAGTAAGGATAATAAATTTAAATTGCCATAAGTTCACTATTAAAAGTGTTTAAAGAAATTATGAAGTTTTTAAGAAATATATTTCAATAAAAAAAATTATCGGATGATCAAAGTAATAAAAAATGCGCATGAAACTCTTTAAAACTATGTTTTATCAAGTAAATTTATTGTATTTATTTTTAACTCTTTTTTATATAATACTTTGAAAAGAAGATGGATTTTAATATATTGTTTTCGCAATTTTAACATAATTTTTTTATTTTGCTATTCCTTGGTTTGTTCTGTAAATTGATCTTAGCATAATTGCAAAAAAAGATAAGTGTCACCTGCAGCACATAGGTGTGATGCTTTATAGTATAAGTACTGTTTTTAGGCTTAAAAGGTTTACTATTGTATTTATATAGTTTAAAGCTCATCTGAATCACTAACTGTAGATATTGTATCAGGCGGTTTAACCCTAATCACCACAGGAGTAGAAGTCCACGGTGACATTTATTCCTCCCCCTTTTCCTAACAAGTAATTATTTTTTAGTTTTAATTAAACTTTAATTTGTTTAAGAGATAAATTAAATCAAATTTAATATCTTTTTTTAAAAACAAACAAATAACTGCTCTGTCATGTTGGTGAAAAAAAAAACAACAATAATCAACATTTTTTATAAATTTACTTTATTTATAATTCTCTTGATTCATGGTCCGGGTTAACCATCTCTTCCTTCTTTTTTTGCATATTAGGAAGATCATTCATTAGCTTTTTATACTTATCATCCTTCATAAGTTCATCAAATTTAGATTTAAAAGATTCATAATCAAAATCTTTCATATCAGGAAGTTCATTCTCATCAAAATTAGGAAGCTTATTATCACTTTTGTCTTCTTTATTGGCATCTTCTTCGACTAATTCTTCCCTAATTATCTTGTTTTCTTCTGATTTATTGGCATCTCCTTTTTTATTTTCTTCTTTATTGGCCTCTTTTTTAGCTTCCTCTTCTTTTTTCTTTTGTTCTTCCTGCTTCATTCTGATTATTTTATTTCTGTAAGCTTGTACATATCCTTCTAACAAATTAAATTTCGTTTCGAATTCATCGCCAGAAATGTCTTTGTTATTTTGCGCATTATCAAACCACTCTTTAATCTTAAGAACTTGTTTATCAAGTCCGGATGACCAGAGTTCCGGTTCTTTTTTTTCCAATGCCAAAGCGTTATTAAGTGTATTTTCAATAGCTTTAATCTTTTCAACACGTTCTTTATTCCATTTTTGTGTTTTATAGTTCTCTCTAGATAATTTAGTAAAACTGTTAACAATTTTCTTGGCGTCTGATAAATTAATTATTAAATTTTCTGTATTAAGGCTATCTAACGTGTTTTTAAGATCAGTATATTTTTCTGCTTTGAGATCGGACAAAATTACTTCAAGACCTCCTTTTTTAATAATATCTTTGTAGATATTTTTTGCATTATTTTTTATTTCAATCTCATCATTTAATTTAGAAAAATTATTTACCATAAATAAACTATTACTTGCAATAAAAATATCTTTCAGATCTACTTTCTTCTTATCGAAACCAATACATCCTGATTTAATGAAACCATTTTGTACTTTATTAGCACCTTCTAAATCAAACATTTTTTTAAAAAAATCAAAAAATTCAGTTATAAAATACACGGAATTAATCGTAATTTCTTTCTCTACCATTGTATTTTTTAGATTCTGTACAATATTTTCATATTTAATTTTCAAAGGTTTTAAAAATCCTTCAATTTCTTTTACAATTTTTTGTACATCGATAATAACATCCAAAAGGGGAACTTTCTTGGATACACTACCTTCCTCATCTTTTGTATCTTCAATAAAAATTTGCCTAATTGTAAAATTATTATGATTATATAAAACCGAATTTCTAATATCTTCATAAACTTCTAATAAATCTAAATATTTGTCATGAATTGGTTCTTCTGTATCAAGTAAAGGATAAATTGTAAACTCACAATTAGTTTTATCATCTAATTTTGCATGATCATAAATTTGTTTCTTGATGTTATTCATTATTATTTGTTTAATATGATTATCACTAAGTTCATCATAAATCTCTTTTTGTAAATTTGTTATTGTAAATTTACCATTTTCATTAAGTGTTTGATACACATTAAAAACTACTTTGTTACCAACAGTAGATATAACAATAGAATTATCAACCGTTTTAACCGTTGCCAATTTACAATTAATTAAAAAAGCCAAAGAAACAGGAATGGTTGTAATACTAGATTCATTATTAACAAAAAACATTCTAGAAATCTCCTTCATTTCGTCTTCTGAATAATAGTCTCTTACAGCCACAACCATGTCTTTATACTGGTAGTCTTTTATACAAGCATGGATATAAAGAGAATTAATAGTAATATAGTCCATCTCAGTCTCGAATCCTTTAACCAAAATCTTATCTGGATTATTTGGTGATAATTCTAAGATGTTTTTGTTATTTTTCCATTTTTTATTCTCCCACATTTCTAATGGATTTACTATTGTATTGTGATTAAGACATTTACTAATTTCAAATTTATCAGATTTAACTTCCAAAATACATTTTTTTCTTGTATCGACAGTTTTTAATCCTTTAATTCCTACATCAAACCCGGAATAATCGACTCCTAGAGTTGTTTCGTAAGAAAACAAAAAATAAATAAAAACTAACAAATTCATTGGGGGTAAATTTTTTAAAAATGTCAAAAATGTTTATTGTTTTTTAAAAGCTCAGTTGACTGAAAAAAACCAATTAATAAAAATAAATAATAAAACTTTATTGATAGAGACAAAATTTTTAAATAGTTTACAAGATCATGACAATAATTTTATTTTTATGAAAATTACATCTTTTGTTTACTTTGTACGTAATTAATCAAAGAATATCTTCCGTATTTCTCTAATTCATTTATAACGATTTCTTCATCTAAAAATGGATCTATGTCGCTTGTGTATATGGGACAAAAGTTTCTTATAGATCTTATAATATCTTTATTAGAAATTTTGTTATTATTTTTACCTTCTGTTACTTTAATAAACAATTCTTCTAAGTTTTTGGATCTAATAATGTCATCAATTGTAAACATTTTTTTAAAAGGATTAAATTATTAATAAGAAGTACAAAACAAACCCCAATGGATAAAAAGAACTTACAACCTTTAGAAGCTCTTTATTTTGCAATGGAAAATAATCACAAAGTAGAAATACACGAATCTGAAACTCGTGATATTCATAGAGGAATTATAGTTGGTTTTGATGAATATTTAAATATAGTTTTAGATACTGGTTTCTCTAGGTATCTTTTAAAAGGAGATTGTGTATCTTTTTTTGTTATAAAAAATATTTCTAAAGATGTGTAAAAAAGTAAAATACGATGGTTTATCCAAAAATTAATAAATTAAAACAGTTAAAATATTTTTTTTATGAACCCTATGGATCCAAAAGTCGACTATATTGAATCGCACCTAAAGAAATCTGATCGACCTATTTGTGTTGGTATAGATGAAGCAGGTAGAGGACCTGTCTTGGGCTATTTGGTTTATTGTGCTATGATTTTTTATGAAGATACAGAAGTTTATAAAGATTTTAAAGATTCTAAAAAACTTTCTGAGAAACAAAGAGATAAAGTTTATGGTCGAATTTTGAATAAAAATTATGAATTTATTTGTAAATTTAATCATCCGGATACGATTACGCATTTAATGATTTCTGGTGAACAAAATTTGAACCAAATTTCAGTTAATTCAGTTTTAGAATTACTTTCGGCTATAAATGAAAATTATAGTAATGTTAAAACTGTTTATATCGATGCTCTCGGTAATTGTGATAATTATAAAAAACTTTTAAATACTAAATTTAAATTTGATTATGTAATAGAAGAGAAAGCTGATGCTAAATATCCTATTATATCAGCAGCTAGTATAGTAGCAAAGGTTTGTAGAGATGCTTCTCTAAAAACTTTCGGTTCTGGTTTTGGTAGTGGATATCCTTCTGATCCATCAACAAGAAAATGGTTAAAAGAAAATATTAATAATGTTTTTGGATTTCCTTTAGGTGTAAGACATTCTTGGAAAACAATTTCTAATTTACTAGAAGAAAAAAAATCCAAAGAATACGGAGGAAAGTTATCAGGGTTTTATTATCATCCTAATTAGATTTAAGTTTTTATTTTAAATAAAATACTTAAGTGGGTTGTTTTAAATGGCTTTGTAAAATTTACGTATTTTATATTTTGTTTAATAATTTTTTCTCTATTTTGCCCATGGAAAACAATCAAATTTTGAATGTTTGGAAGGAAAATTTAAACAAAGAAATGAAAATAATAAGAGGATTAATCGAAAAATACAATTTTATTGGTATGGATACAGAATTTCCAGGTGTAGTGGCTAAACCAGTTGGTAATTTTAAGACACCAAGTTCTTTTGCATACCAACAATTGCGATGCAATGTAAATTTATTGAAAATAATCCAATTAGGCATTTCTTTAAGTGATCATGAAGGTAATAGGCCCTATCCTGTCAATACGTGGCAATTTAATTTTGATTTTTCTTTAGAGTCCGATATGTACGCCCAAGAATCAATAGACTTATTGATACAAGCTAAAATAGATTTTAAAGAACATGAAAAAAGAGGTATTAATATTAATGAATTTGGAGAATTATTAATTACATCGGGACTAGTAATGTCTGAAGATGTGGTTTGGGTTTCATTCCATTCTGCTTATGATTTTGGATATTTAATTAAAATTCTTACTTGTAATTTACTTCCAGAGAAAGAAGAAGATTTTTATAAATTGCTAAGAGCACTATTTCCTGGATTTTTTGATATAAAATTTTTAATGCAAAACAGTAAATACACAAAAAAAGGACTTCAAGAGATAGCCTCTGATCTAGGACTTAGAAGAACAGGAATCCAACACCAAGCAGGAAGTGATTCACTTTTAACATCGTTGACTTTTTTTAAGGCTAAAGAAGTTTTGTTTTGTTCTAATATAGGAAATGAAAATAACAGTAAGCTTTTTGGTATTGAAACTAAAGAAAATTAAGTTGTAATTAAATAGATTAATTAAAACTTATAAATGTTTAATAATTGATAAAATAAGGTTTTATTTGGGTTATGTCAATTTAAATTGTGTAAATAAACATGTAAATTTTCTTTTAAAAAGTTTTAGGATTGTAAAGGATTTCTTTACAATCTCAATTTTTAAATTTCTACTTAACCTTGACCCTTTTACTTTTTTTACAATCCCTTTTTATGACAGATGTCGAATTTGAAGATGAATCATCCAAAGAAAAGGAAGTCCCTCATTTTTTTGCAAAGGAAAATTATGATCTTGAGTTGGGTTTGGCTCTATCCAAGTCTTTAAATCCTTTAGACACAATGATAGTATCTCCTAATGAATGTCGAAAATTATATTCCCTTAACATAGATTTCCTTTTAAGACTTTCAAAAACAGAAATTAATAAACTGAGATGATAATAAGTCAACTTTTTATTTGTTTTTTTTGTTATTAAAATATTTTTTTTTAATATAAAGGAGTTTTAAAATTTACTTGATTCGTTTATTATTTGTGTATTTGTTTAAATAGATTGAAAGTATTGACACCCTTATGAATTCAAGAAAGCAAAAGTATCTAGTAGAAATTACAAGAAAATTAGAAGCATTTAAGAATGCAAAAGAATGGTCTGATTTTATTTCTTTATTGATATCCTTAGACACTACCATTAAAAATTATTCAATGTCTTACATTCCTAGGAAAGAATTACTTTCTAAGAGATTAGAACAATGTCTTAATCCGTTATTACCAGCTGGTGTTCATAATAAAGCTTTAGAAACCTTTTCAATTATATTTGAAACTATTTCTAGAGAAGAATTAGAAAGTAATTTTGGTATTTATACTTTAGGATTATTTACATTTGCTTCTCATTCTCGTCTTATGGTTATGAATCATTATCTTGATGTTTTAGAAAAGTACATAATCCCACTTGGTTCCAATATAGAGATTTACTCTCCTAATATAATCTTAGGACTACTTCCTCCTTTAGAATCTAAATCTAATGAATATTATGGTAGATCTATGTTAATTTTAAATGATTTTAAAATGAATATTGATGAAACTGTTTTTTATTTTGCTTTATGGAATCTTTTTATCTCAAATCACAATATAAGGCTTTCTATTGTAAATTATCTTTTAGACACGAATATTAATATGGAAAAAGTAGCTTATGATAAAATTTTAGTAGTAAAAGCATTAACTAAAGGTTTAGAAAGCAAAGAATCTTTAGTATTAAGAGGTACTTTAGATGTAATTTCTAATTTATTTCCTTTAAATACTAAAGATTTAAATAATAATTTTAAATATAATTTATTAGAAGCAATTTTAAGAGTGTTTTTAAGAAGAGATATGACACTTAATAAGAGGATATTTGCTTGGATGGGATACATGAATAATGCTGATAATCAAAATATTCAACTTTTAAAAAATACATTATCTAAATATCTTAATAGTGAAAAGGATTTATTGGTTTTCTTTAAAATTTTTTCTACTTTGTCGGATAAAGGTTGTCTTTCTGAACAAATTTTGGAGAATTTACTTTTCAAGGTTTTAAAACAGATTAAAAAATATTTAAAAAAAAATAAACAAGAGAAGAATGAAGAAGGTGAATATGTTTTATCTAAAGAAGCTCTAGATATACAATCTTATTCTAAAAGTTTTCTTTTAGAAGATTTAGATGTCTTATGGAAAATTTTTTACCTAAAATTAAAATCGTCGATTGATCAAAAAAGAAATGAAAATGGTAAAGAAAAAGAACCGACTGAATTTTATGATGATGAATATGAAGATACCGAATATTTTTTGCAAATTATTTTAGAAAGAGACGATTGGTTGACAGAAACAAATTTGATAAAAGACAATATAGATTTGGTATCTGTTGATTCAGAAATATCCCGAGTGTTTGAAGATAAACCTGAAAATGTTATTGATGAGATGGATGCTTCTGAAATACTTTATTATATTAATTTTTGTTGTGAAAATTACAATGTTTTTGATGATACAGTTTTAAGTACACACTTGCCTATTTTTGTTTTATCCGTTTTAAAAAATAGAAATTTTCTTGATGATTCGGCTTTATTGAAATTTTTGAATAAAAACGTTAAAAAGATCAGATTAGAAAATCAAACGACCGACGAAGATATTAATTTATTCCTTAAAATTGATAATTTTTACAATGAAGAAGATCTTAGTATGTTACAAAGTATTAAAGATAAACTTTGTATTTCTCTTATAGGATTATTGGGAGATATGATAACATATAATATAGAAACCTCCCATTTATTTTTCGTTGATTTTGTTTTAAATCATAAAGATGTCTTTACTTTTGATGAATATGTAAGATTGTATTATAACACAATGTTAAATTCTTCTTTAAAGACAATTGGAAATTCTATTCGTTTATTAAGTTGGTATGCGAAAGGTTGTGTTAGTTATGAAAAGTTATTTGGTGAGTTATGGAATAGATTTTGTAGGCAAAATATTTCTAAACTCAATGATGTAAATGGATCGATTTATAATGCACCTAAATGGGATATTTCTTTAAATACAGAATTAACTAATGGTCAAAATGCTTTTTTTAGAAGTTCTTCGAATTTATTACATAAATCTCATTTAATTAAAAATGAAGAAGATGAAAAATAGGATTATGAATCGAAAGCAATGGATAGAAAATACATTGGTATCCTTACCTAGGAGTATAATTTACTATTTTTTGGTAGATGTGAAAAATAC
>DWJH01000456.1:0-10681 GCA_018248735.1 Tagiades litigiosa | reverse complement strand
ACACCCTTCAAACTGAAACACAACTTATAAAAGTTGCTTTACAGCAGAAATAGGTGCGGTGGTGGTACTGACCCCGTTGAGTCGGGATAGACTCTACCACCTCTTCCATAAGTTACCATTTCCATAAGTTGCTTTTGTATTTTGGTACAGTTGTTTTTCTTATTCAGTACGGTTCATAGAGCAAAGTGCAGAGATTAGAACTGTAGCCCATCAATTACGGGTAATCCCAGGCGCGTGCGTGCCGCTCTTCGCAAACCTACGGGGATTAAACCGAATTTCACTGAAAACATGCACGGATGCTCTGTACCTTTGGTCCACGCATAATGAACTAATTTCAATCTAGTAGTATCTCGTTTACTTTTAATAGTGAATTTTACTAGACTCACTACTTCCTTGATTATTTTCATTGATTTTATATATACATGTACCTATACCTGATCTATATACAAATGAAATATATTAAAAATATTAAATTAATTATCATTTTATACTATCAAAATTATATATATACTAAAATTGAAAAGAGTTTGCCGTTACATCAATATTTCCATAAAATAGCATACGATTTTTGATTACTCGAAGGCGACAAATGTAAATATTGTAATGCAATATCCATGATCTTTGCGAGCTACCTGTTACAGCAGACTGTGGTTGTTACAGTCAACTGGAAGCGTTTCCTCAAAAGAGAGTAAATGAAACTGTCTGTACCGCTCTCCCGTGACCTCCCGGCGAATAAAACGACAAAGAGAAGTACGGTAACATTTACAGAGAAAATGGCCGCAGGGCAGCAAGCCGTCCCTCCACCCTTTGTTTTCTTGCAACGCTACCGGCTCCCCCGCCGCAAGCGGGGCGAAACTTACTCGACCTTAGCAATAAGCTAAGAATAATTAATTTGTAACCGCAAGTTCACGGTTTCTTTTGTCTCGTTATTATAATTACTCTTCAAAATGTGTTGCCATTTTCAGTTTTATTGACGATCCGTTCGTATTGTAGCTATAGATCACGACGTACCGACCAAAATAAACACGGTTCCGTGTTTCGGTACGGAAGAATACCTAAGTACCTAGTTCCGATTTCTATTTTCAGCCAATTTTAAAATGTATGACAGTTGAATATAAATATACTCTCAATTATTAGACATTGGTGTGTTGGTGACCACAAATTCGCGATACAAATATTTATACTAGGTACTATAGGATAAAGCTTTTTATCAAAACGAGTTACCGTTTTACTTCGACATTCTCGTAGTCTACGGTCGCAAAATGATGTACCGACAATATAATTTAAAAATGACGATAATACCGGGTCCTTTTCCCGGGAAGCACCCGTTGTTCCGGGGCGGCGCAGCGCACGCCACAGGAATTTCTAAATCTTCATAAGATAATGGATCGCGCCGCGAAAGAAAGGACCTCTCCGGCTTGGAACTTTGCTGAATTCCTGACTCGTAATTAATAAAATTACTTTTTGGGAGCTTTCCTCGACTTCAAAGAATTTTAGCATAAAAGAAAAAAGTTAAGTAGATGAATTATTTTACAATGATAAAGGGAATAATTTGAGATATTTATACACTTAAAAGAGGACTGGTTTCTTATGGAATCCTTTGTTGCATTAGTATGATATCGCTTAAAGTAATAATTATCTTTATTTTGATTTATTGACAAGAGCGTCCTCGATCGTTGAATCTCACATGTCTATTGCTGCTTACATTACAGAATGCTTAAAGTCAAAGTTTTTAAAATTATATTTTTCATACATTTACTAAAATACAATTCAATTCTTCTTAAGAAAATATAAAAATTCCACTCAGACGCTTTTACTATGAACTATCGAGAAAATATTTGCACTGTAATTGAAATCTATCAGATTTATAGAAATTCATTCCATCAAATATTACGAGGAGCCTTAATTCCAATTCTTTATAAATGCTCTTTTGTTTTATAAATTCTCTACATCCGCTATGAAAGCTTTCTTGACTATCTGATATACCTATGATATTGGAAATTCTAATTTTGGCCACTGGAGTAACAGCATAGTGACAGCAACTTAAGAAAGACAACTGCTCTGTTTGAGATAAGTTACCGTTGTAATGTACGCTCAAAACATTTGTGAGTTCATTTCAAAATTCTTCTTTTAAAGAATGAACGATAACGTAATATAGGTAGCAAGTTGTTTCATCAAAGGGGATGGTTATTATCCGCTTCGAAAATGTAATCCATTGTACAGAGATATCAGTGGCAAACTATTTCAAGAGGTCACTTCAAAGCGGTCAGGAACGTTAATACCTCGGTTAACGGCGTCCAATTGTATTAGTGAAAGGTCAGTGGCTTATCTACGAGCGCAGACGAGTGATAACAGCCCGCATGTCGCGTCTACCGCGAACAGTGCAATGACACCGCAAATACGAATACTTTCATTGAATGAATTGTTTGTTCTCTCTCTCTCTCTCTCTCTCTGCTTGTAATTTAACGTTCTTTTCTTTCCTTTTCTAATACCAGAATAATCCTGAATAATTACTTAGAATAATAATATCTGTAATGATGTTATTAATAAGACAATATAAGGAAAAATAAGTAAAAAAATAACCGATTAAAATCATGAAAATACCTCAAGATGTGATACACCTAAACTAATAATAATACGATACATATGTCAATATAATATTTGTCACGTTCAACATAATAATAGTCACACTACATTCGAGTTTACATTTATTTTCTTATCAATGGCTGTTAGCGTCGCTTCCTAATGTATCAATTTTGTCAATAAACGTATACCTGGCTCTGAAAAACTAGTCACGACACGAACATTTATAATCATTTCCGGCAATCCTTCCCCATCCGAACGCAAATGGAAGAGGTGTGGCTCCAACGAAGAAAACAAATTTGCCGTACACATTAGTGTGTGCTGAACTATTATATTATGATGGCTTCATACGTTTCATTTAGAATATAAACCATTACAACATATTACACTAATTAATAAAGGAATGATTTCAACAGTCAATCTATTAAATATCAAATATATGTACTTTAATTTAATAAATAATATCTTTCAGTGAACCAAAAACACATATAACAGTAGTTAAATAGATCCTAAGCATTTATACCACTCCACAGGGCAAAAAAATTGTCGGATTAAACAGAAATAAAAATAAGGCTTTCAGAATAACATTTCAGACTCGATGAACTCATGCAGTTCACAAATGAAGATAAACTAAAGTGTAATACTAAAAAGAAATAACTTGAAAAATTCACTGTACTTTTTTCCTTTATATTAAATTCCTTATCAAATTAACACAATATATTTATTTGTCTAGAAATGTAATAAAACTATAAAGATTTTGTAGAAACACCGTCAAATTACACTAGAAACACTCCACAGTTCATTTCCATTGAGCGCGTAGCCTAATTGAATAAACCTGTTTGTGATTCAAGGTAGGTAATATAATGCGCCTCCCTCGCTTTTGAAAAACAATAACCCGGGAACATTGCACTGAAACCTTTATACAAAAGAGTCCCTCAATGAAGTTGCACGTCTAAGAATTTCCATGCAATAACGGGGCATCGCTTCGCCGAGGATTCTAACTGAGCGCGGCCGGAGATATTGCGTACTTACTTGGCCTTCCGTCTAATAACACCACCGATACCGCTTGTGTAAGGAGAAAAATACGAAATGAAATGGAAACTACTGCCGCCTTATGGCTTCCAATCTCGACTACCAATATACGTACATGAGCTTATTTCTTTTTAATATTCATGTTCCACCTTTGTGTTGCGACACGATGGAAATAAACAACGAAAAGTGAATTTGTTGCTTTTGTTTACTTGGACCTATTTGTAATAGAATAAAATTAAGATTTATATTGTTGTGGTATATTTACCTTCGTTAGATTAAAAGCATAGAGATTCACTGTTTCATGTTTCGTGAACCTAAAATTTTTGCCACGATAATGAAGAAGCATTTTTCAGGAATATGGGAAAAATTACAACTACTTTATTTCTCTTATGATTAAGTGCTATAGTCATAGTTACCAGATCATATGCCTGATTATCAGGCATATAATAAACGAATTGTTGCGATAAATTATCTTTGAAGGAATATTTCTATAATAGCAAAAACTGTTTCATTCATTTAAATTTTCGACTTAAGTAAATTGTGGATGAGTATATCACTGCCACGGGCTGAAGTCTTCCAGTCAATGCTACTCCATCTCTTTACTCTAGCAAGTAACATAATTTAATTAATCTTAGTCTGCTGGTCCACCGATGTCAACTTATATCAGCGTTTCAAAACTTCCATACTCGCACAACGTATGAAATATCATCGAAAGCAGTATAGGTTCTTTTAAAAAATAGCCAGTCATAATAATTGTAAGTTTATTTATACAGTCTTTTATAAGTTAGTTCTTTAGCATATTTACATAGGCAGACTTTAATGTTGTTGCATATTGATATGAAGTAGCAAAAAAAATAATGAAAGGCTGAAAGCTTTCGTTTCCATTATGCTTTGTGATTTATTCACACACGATTCATATTTAAATAAACTGGGATGCCAGCATTTGTAATGAGATAAATTAATTTAGTATTCACAAGTATATAAAGTGAATAATCTATATTGTTTATTTTTATGAGCGAAACGGGCATGTAGTATTAAGCAACCACTTTCATAAAAATAGGATGCAAGTACACTGCAAGGTTGGTCATAGAAGCAGAGTTCCTTCAGAGTTGTATGATGTTAATCTCAAATATCCTGGGCACGCGACAGCCACACCCTTCAAATTGAAATAGAACTGATCATTTTTACGGAGTGTCGAAGACAGGTAGTATACAGACATAAGTAACAATTCTTATCGTAATTAGTTTTTCTTTTCTTTGTAATATTAACTACACAAAGGACCAATATGTCAAAGGGAACAAACAAAAACTAACATTACATTAAAGTGTTACATTAGCGCGCACGTTTTTTCGTTAACGCGTCAAAACAAATAGGTGCACAAAAACCATTTTTAAAATTGTTCAAAGAAGATTACAGTAGTAAGTAACTCACCAGACGCATCGATTACTTAAATATGAAACCGCATACACGTTACGTCTAGTCGCGCATTAAAGCTCGGCAGATACCGACACACGGCGAGACTAATCATATTAGTGGACTCACCAGAGGTCGTCGGTAACTACCTAAAAAGCCGCCATTTGCATGTCAGACCCCACCTTCGGAACTGAATTCCATCACAGTACACCTCCACCGAGAAGTTAATTATTCAGCTCATTTGATGGACTTTGTACGAAATTTTGATAAACCTTTGAACGTGAAATCTAAAGCGTTAATTTTATGTACATAAACTTTTGATTAGGTGTTTTCTAGAATAACGTATATAAACACGTATGTACCTATAGATTACTCAATGTTATCGATAAATATAACTTGTATTTTTATATACAGGAAGCAAAGGAGCGCGCAGTTCATCCGATGCTCCGTTGATAAGATCTTTAAGTGTTAAAAAAGAAAAAGTCTTACGTTTTCCTTTATTTAGTAGCTATGGATAACTATAGATAAGTCTTATCAGTAAAAAGTAATCAAATATATCAACTTCCACGTTGCCTAAGAAGCCTTTCAATGATATATTCGTATCTAGGCCATTAGGCAAATGTTAGTCTATGCCTTTAGGCATATGTAATAGATTTCCATGTATATTGTCACAAAGTCTCTTGAACCGCAGGACCTAGATTTATGGTTTTTGAACAGATTCTATCCAAAAGGGATTTTTACGCGAACGTAGCTAGTCATAAATAAACTCAAATACAAACTATTTTCTTATTAATTCGAAGTGTTAAGCCGGATCGAGTGACACCTTATTTGCCTTACGGTAAGTAGCTTAGGAGCCATTAGGGAAAAGATAAACTTACTTACATATTACGTATTAAACACCGCTAAAATCATGACATAAAAATATATATTAAAATTGTTCTTTGGCTATACCCTAGAAAAGTTAAAATGTAATATAAAGAACCATATTGAAGATAAGTTATTGTCTTGTTTTGATTTTCCATATTTCTGTTATGATATTTTACGTACTTTTAGGAACGTAAAATTTAATAAGAATTACTAACAACATTCAATTCTGTTTCTCGTTAATAGTTATGGTCGAACCAATCTATGTATATCCACGTGTACCACGAACATTTCTGTTATGAATCAACGTGCAGGATATATTTGATGATTGTCGACGAATAAATATCCATATAAATCAACCAAGTTTGTTCTCATCAGTATCAATGCAATTTAGACCAAGCTTATGTAAACAATAGTCCTGATTGTCATGAGTTATACTGGTGACATAACACTTGATGGATTTATTTGTTTATCTAACTCTTTCTCTTAATTAAGTTAAGAAACTTCCGAACCGACGTTAACTTGGCAAGCGGATATCTAAACTTGATGCTAAATACGCTCTAAAAGGACATCTTAAAATCATTCTCTTTTACTTTTATACGAAAGAGTATCTCTTACTCATCAATTCCTTAGTTAGCATGACAGAAGCATGGAAAGCGGAGGCTGCGGAGGGTTTACGTGTAAAGTTTTCCTCATAAGCTCACCGCAGGGCGCTCCCCTATCAATTGCTATCCCCCCGCGCCCGCGCCACTCCCTACATCGCTTCACTAATGATCCCACTTGTTAGGGCTCACAGCGGACCTTCGGCCGTGTCATTCAGTGAATAACAAATTTCAAGCTGATCCGCTACGTCGTAGCTCGTAGCCCGTAGCAAGCGGCCAGATATTAAAGGCCATTAGATTATCATGCAACGAGCACCTCTACGTTGCTACGGTTTTCTTTTTTCACTTTGATACGTAACTCACAGTGAAGGTATGCTTACATCAACACTTCCCGTGTACGTAACTTAACGATATGGTTATACTTTTTTTCTAGATTATCTAAGGATTTTAAAGTCTTCAAGTATAATGCAGTTTAATGGAAATTGTGAAATAAAAATTATTTTTAATACACAATCCGAGTTGTTTCATAACAAAAATAGATTTTGTAGTGGTACGGGTAGTTTATTAACTAACTAATTCTAGTAAATAGCTGCAACAACCATTTAATAATAATAATAACGCTTACACACTCATACCCCCACATTAGGTTTCCCTATAGTGCGGGTAGCACACAATATACACAACACACCAAAACACCGGACAACCCTACACCGAAAATAAACATTTATCTATCAAATAAATGTTCACCCCCGCCGGGAATCGAACCCAGGGCCCTTGGTTCGTTAGACTAGGTTACAACCATCATCCAACCAACTACCAAATAAGGAACAAACCGTCGAATTGCTGGGTGGCTTGAGCAAGAAGCGACGCGAACACACGGTCGGCGAGCTGCGGCTTGGCGGGGCGGTCCTCATCGCTGCTGCTGTATCGGTCGCCGCTCCACTCGAGGGACCGCTGCCGCCGCACGCCGCTCGCGCTGGCTAACCCGCCCGACAGCCCGCTCAGCGAGCCCGCCTTGGCCCGACGACCCGCCCGCTCCATCTTCGGTTTCTCATTCATGACATCGCAGCGCTGCACCTAGAACAAGGACAATAGATATTTAATTATTTCAATAACATAAAAGGTTGTGCAGGGTTTTCAATCAATTGCAGGTTTTTAGGTAAAATAAAAAGAAAAGTGTACAAAGTCACAGCATCGATGGTCAAATATAAAATATAAAATACCAACTTTAAACGCTAACCTAACTTGTAAAGTTATAACGTTCTACAGAAACAAAAACGAAACAACGATGAAAGAAAAATATTCAAACTTGGTTACTTTTGCTAAAACAGCTAAAAGTTGCCAGAAAACACAAATTCTTTCTTTTCTCAAGTTTCACCCGATTCGGCTATAAATTAACCAAATTTCAAACTTCAAATGTAAAAAGTGCCTTTCCAACGAAGTAAACACTTCAATCATGCAAAAAGTCAAATCGATTCAAAACCGATTACGTTTCCTAATTCCGAGCCAACAAAGAAATATAGACGTAAGCCGAAAAAAATCGACACGATATTTTATCAAAGTGGTAACGACGTCGTGAACGGAAAAGAACAACTGTAATAAAGAGCCTACAAGTTGTTTGGTTAGCGACCCAACATAAATAGGAAACTGTTTGGGGCGTGCGTGTTGCAGGCCTAATCCATAGGATTGCGCCGCGGTGTCGCTCGATTTCAACTGCGTGCAAACAGTCGGACCGACATTATTTCTTATATTGACTCAGTTACAGCTGGCTTCTCTGAAACCGTTTGTCCCGACAATATAGTTATTTATGAAGACTTTATAGAACAAGAAAATCTTCGTCTGTGAGAGCACAATCACTATAAACGAGGAAAGTAATTAAATCTTCTCGGAAGTGTATTACTCAAAGGACAAACATGGACTGAGACAGTAATTAAAAAGAATGTTAAATTAATATCTCTATGTTAGAGATGAAACAGAGGCACGATTGTAAAGGTTTGCTGCATTCATTTCTCATTTCGTATCGACAGAATAAACAGAGGCGGTTTCATTAGAGATTCCACAGAGCTACAGAACAGGTAGAGTACTCTTACGTAACGAAATACAGCATCGCTGAATTGAATTAACCTCTCCTAAGGTGAGGTTAGTTTTATTTTTGTGCTTTCAATCGATATTAAAGTTATATTGGGAAGATTAAAAAGGAAATCTGTAAACAGTTTGGTTCATATACAGGTCATACTTAATGTCTTTCAAAACATTTTTGTAACAGATTATAATCCTATATACAGTTGCTTACCTAAACATGAATGAAAAGTAACATTGTCCTAATAAAAAGACCAAAATACATATTTCTATAAATAAACTATTGCTTTCAATAACAAAACTAACAATAAAATAAAGAACAATAAAATGAATTACACAAAATAGTATATTGTTTTTATTTATATGTATTTTATGTGAAATATTTCAAACAATAAATACAAAAATGTAGAAAATAAATTACTGCGATGAGTGAAAGTAACCAACTGCACTTACGTACATAAATCAACAAGTGTATGAAAAATTTAAATGGATTGAATTATATAAAGCGTGTCTAGACGTTCGTAATGACTTGTAGTTGAGTAACGAATAGCCGTGATCCGATGGCTCACTCCGAGTAATATGATGGAGCTAGCTGATACTTTGCTACTGTGTAAAAACATTTTAGACAAAATTACTTTTAAATGTGGCTTATTTCGACTTCTCGGATTTCAATAATAAGTTGAAAACTACAATGATCACGTCTTGTCTTTCGTCCATTATGAAGCACAGGTTTCCTCTCAAAAAATATAAGTGTAGTCCACCACGAATGCTAAATTCGGATAGGTAGGCCTATTTTCTGTATTTTTTTTGCTAAATCTAAATTTATTAATGCAATTTTATATATCCTGGACAAAGAGTAGCAGACTCGAATCATCAAAATAAATAGTATCAAATTTTTTGCTCCCACATATAACGTGAAATGTGATTATGTGACGTAACAATAGCTTGGTTATTAGTTTTTTAACCAGGTTATGACAACGTTCTAAATTCTTTAAAGATTAGTTTATCACAAATCTATGGCACCTACTTTTTACTGCCTATAGTATATCCGGCTGCTGTAATTAATGGTAAGGAGCTAATTGCGATCGGATGGCCGCTCGGTAATACAACGCTGCTTTGCCTCGGCGTCACAGCGCCGCGATAATAAATTCCAGCTTCCTTTAGGTATTCGCGGCTGCTTCCGTCCCGTGTTTACTCGTTACGTGCACGTTTAAAAATAGTATAATCCGTATAAAAACAGTATAAGATTTTTTATTATAATGAGAGACTTAAAGGAAGTTGCAGTCAAATTGTTTCAACAGCCGTAACCCACCAAAAATAGAAAAATTGTAGTATGCGCCTTACAGCGGCGTGGCTATTCTTGAGCTCTTTGCTGGACCCTTCATACATTCCTATATATGTTGCCTTCAAACTCAAATCCAACGCGCAATAGTATCCAAAAAATTATGAAGTGGTGATACTGTCCCTGTCAAACTTGGATATACTTTACCACCACTAAAAGATGTACAAAAATAGTGAAATCTATGTTTTATGTTAGCGTGTGTTGTGTTGTGTTGTTAATCGAGATAAAACAAGTTATCAATATAAAATCAAGCACCATTTTGCATCATTAATAAAATTGATTAACGTAGAATCTCGATCAAATCCACCAATACTGTGAAACAATAAAGTCTATACAAGTACTGGCTTATCTGAAAATAGTGCGTTTTACCAAGACAGTAGCACTTCATGTATCAAAATAAAAGACATTAGAAGGTTTGTAACAAGGATTGCGGTTCGCGTCACGTATAAAATAAGCGTCAGGCCAACGGGGAGCAAGACAAGCATGAGAAATATGAGCTGTACGCGCGCCGCCGCCATATTAAAACTGCATCTTAAACTCGTATGCTGATCCTGGGGCGGGTTTTACATACTCGTGTTACGTGTATTGGGTTTGTGTAACATAATATTTTTAGAGACCAGATAATTAAAACGCAGTTCTTCTTTATAGCGCTTACAACAACACTTACACACTCATACCCTCGCAATAGGTTTTTTTTTTATTCAGTAAAAAGTAGCAAACGAGCGTGCAGTTCACCTGATGTTAAGTGACAACTGCAGCCCATGAC
>DWJH01000455.1:0-10687 GCA_018248735.1 Tagiades litigiosa | reverse complement strand
AATACTAATTTAAAAAACCGTGCGGCCGGTGAGCGTGTTCGTACGCGACCTATTGTTTGTGAGACATAAGTGACCATATTTTTGTGTGTTGTGAATTTACAAGCCCGTTTTTGTATATAACATACTCAATTTTGTGAATTACAAGCAAATTCTTGTGTATAACAAGCACTTTATTGTCTATTAAATTCGTTTTTCGGAATTACAAAATAACTTTGTGTGTTACAAGCCCGTTTTCGTGTATAAACTCAATCTTGTGAATTACAAGCTCGTCTTTGTGACTTGTAAGGTCATTTTAGCAACTTGGTTGTGAATAACGCGATCGTTACCGTGACACACAAGCTCGCTTTGACATATAACAAGCTTGATTTTGTGTATTACAAGCCCGTTCGCACTCGGTGACGCAAATTTTCCTACAGCGCGGTAGTGGACGTGGCCTCGTTTATACTTAGTTCGATTGTGCAGTCGTCAAGTTTTAGGCAGATTTCGCAGTCATTTCGTGATAAAATTAATTACTCAATAAAAGAAGACGAAATAATTCCATTAAAAATAATCGATTAGAATTTTTACTTGTCTGCAATTAAATAAAAAGGTCATATACAGATACTGAACTTTAAAGTTTAAATCAAAAACATACAAGAAAAAGTTAATATTCCATCCAAATCTGCGAAATCCACCTCCCCGTTAAGCGGGCGACATCGGTCACTTTCTTTGCCTCGAGTGTAACATCTCCACAATGCATATATCTCAGAATCTTACTGCGACAGTGGAGCCGTTTTTCCCCACACCACCCCGCATTATGACTCTAACGTATCCGAAGACCTGGTACACGATGCCCATCACCACCCCGTAATTCGACACCAGTTTCAAACGGACACTCAATGTCGGTATCTGTTTCGGGTGCAGAGTCGGTGCGCGCGGCGGCCGCGACGGAAAAGAAATTAAAAAAAAAAACACATGCCATTAATTAAACAAAAAACAAAACTCCAGCACAAAACACCGAACATGACGAGCGGCACCTTGACCACGATCGAATGTGCTATCTTCACTCATTGGCATCGCTTATGTTATTAGAAGAACACGCGGATAGAACGCGTACGATAACAATGCCGGTGTGAACGTAGGCGTTGCGAACATCTGCGCATACGTACGAACATAGCGGGACATAAGTATCAATCGAAAACAAAAAAAATATCTTTAACGTCGCGTTTTTTGTCCGGCATTGTTATTGCATGTGAACTATGTTCTACAGTAAATTTATAGAGCACTCTAGGTTAATACTGATGGTATGTACAGAAAATTAGTAGAAGCAGCTGTAACAACTTCAGTTTGGTTCGACAGAATTTGGTACTTTCAAAATTACGCTTCGCATGGTACACAGTTTAGGGCAAGGCATGTTATCCATCTAAATCTATCAGCTGAAACAAGGAAGCTACGTATAACAGCTAGAAATTATAAATAACAATACAATATAAGGTAAATATAGATAATAATAATTACTAGAACATATTGAGTTTATTGGTACTGAAATTTTTTTTATTAATGAATTTTTTAAACGAATGAAATATTTGAGAGTTAAGTTTTTAACTGACAATGAGATAGACAATAGGGTGAATTTGGTGCAAAATTTTCAATGTATTAATTGAAAGTTACATGCTTAACCCAAGTTATTATGTGGTTTTTTTCCCAGAGTCTACCTTTCCTGCGTTTGACTCATAACATATCCATTATAATAAAATAAACCTTTTGTTTATTGATTTTGCAAGTGCCTAAAACTTTGTTGTCTAAATATGAATGAATTGCAAACCAGAAGCGTCAAGTGCACAAAATGACCATGAACGTGAAGAAAGCATAGCCACCAAATTAAATAAAAAAAGATATTCAAAGAAACAAATTCACCACACCGAGGAAAAAATAAATCACATAAACAAACAACATAGAACACACGAAATTAACGTACAAAAGGAAAGCATAAGTCTGTGACATAATGTTTGGATTTTTGTCATATCCTTTGAATTTAATTTCTCTTGGCAGGCGAGTGGTACTAGTAAATTTAAAACATGCAGATCAATTGCGTAACGATAAATGTCTAATTTAATAACTAACAGCAAAATTTTTTAATAGGAAGCCTATAAATATACGTAATATTTCAACTTTGTTCTGAGGATTACGAGACATTAGAATTAGTGTATTACACAAAACTGACAAAAAAGGTAAATGTACATAGTAGGCACAAAAGCTATTAAAAGGAACATGGATTGACTGTAAATTAATTTGAAGAGCTCGATCACAGATTAATAACAAGTTATAGAAGAACATTGGGACAACACGTGTCACGGAGACAAGTAGAATAATACAATACTTTAAAACAATAGGGCGAATAAAAACACCGACACAAGAAAATATTGAAAGAGTTAAACTTTTTTTGACATATTATACGTGAAATAGATAAGAAGATCGTGTGTTTTAAGGTTAAAACCGTGGTAGGCTTAATAAATACATCGAATATATACACTGCATAGAATATATATAGTAAGTAGAGAAAACCGCGCGATACCAAGGCAGATTTCGATAGATTCACGCGGAAATTAGCAAATAGGGAATAGGTTGAGGCAAAAGCAACTTTACTAAGGGGATGATAGTCATCGTATGGAAAGGAGGTGAAGTGGTGTGAGGAAAACAACGGTTAAAGAATCAAAGGACAAGTTCCAGAATATAAATTGCTTAAGAAAATCGTTCTATCATTGTTGTGGGAATGTTAGATGAACAGACGCAAACTAATGCGAGAGGTGGATGTTGCTTAGGTGTCGATCAAAGTCGTGGAAGATCACCTAAATTCATGGCGACGGATGTTAGAAACACACGAGTGCTGTAGAAAATGAAAAGGCTTAATAACATACAATACTTGGGAGAGGAATTAGGAGTTGAAAAGTGCGACAGGAAATTAGATGAATATTTATGTAAATGATACGGATTTTTTTAGTGTTGGAAGGATAATGCCAAACTGTAAGTAGACAAAACGGAGCAAATACCTGCACCAAGTGGGCATGGGAAGGAGAAATGCTTAAGTTAAATATCTATATATAGGAAGTGGAACCGTCCGTACCGCAGCCTCGCAAGGTGCGCTGGAAAGGGATGTAGAATAGTTAAATATATACACCGAAGGTGGGGGAGTAGTATAAAAGAGGGAGGGCACGCGTCTTACGGCGACGGTAGAACTGTGCATGCCGCAGCAGAAGGTTCGCGGGGTAGGGAGAGAAGAACGGTTAAATATATACACCGGAGGTGGGGCAGCAGTGTTAGAGGGGGAAGGCACGCGTCTTACGGCGACGGTGGAGCCGTTCTTGCCGCAGCCGCCGACGCGAAACGTGCGTGCGAAGGCGGCGAGGAAGGGCGCCTGCGCTGCCATCGACAGCGCGCACACGTGCAGCCGCGCGGGCACCTCCAACATCTGAGCCACCCACCACGTCTTTGGTTCTTTGCTACCAATGTTGCGACGCACTTTTTTGCTCTCTATCCACGCTGACATTGAATTTCATATCCCGTGGGTAATTTTATTTATATCCCTATACTCAAAAAAGCGTAACTATTTTACAGCTTATCAAACGACTAATTCTAATTAGAAAGGTAATATCAAAAAGGCAAAAACGAGCACGCAACATTCGTAGAGTATTCAACACAGAATTAGTGATGAAATCAGCCAGAAGTTTTATTTATGAAAAGAAAGCGAACAGGTCATATTTCACTAATAGTCACAGGCTGTCGCGGAGATTCTAAAAGTCGCAGTCGAAATCGTTAAATAAATTAACACATGTGCAATGATGGGTGCATAAATGAGTAATTAAGATTTAGAAATAATGAGTGAAGACCCGCACGATAATGTAAATAACAATCGATCGGCCACATTACATATAAATAAACTTATTCTAACACAACAATATAATTAAGTTGAATAAATAAGAAATATATTTTAAATACATGTCTAGGCCATGCTCGATGAAATAATAAATACAAAGCCGCAAAAGAGGCTAAAAACGGTGAGCATCGCCTAAACGGACTAACGAGATGAACTAGACATGCCATTAAAAAAACCCACATGATAATAAGCGATGATGTCAAAAACTTGTCAAAACTGGTAACCAAATCGAAGCTCACAAAATCCGCGCCCCTCAAACAGGACGACGCAGCCACATTTGAAATTTAAAATCATATTAATAAATCACAAGAATAAGTTACATCTGCTAATGTCTTCGTCGTGTCTAAGGGGCAATCGGATTAGACTATCTATAGTACAGCAGTCGTCTACTCTGCTGTTGCAGTACTGTGTGCTAATCGCCAGAACGCGCAAGAGAAGACATAAGAAGCGTACAAAATGTTCTTGTGGTGGCGTGGAAGGTATCTCTATGTTTAACTTTGAAAACGTCGTAATCTACATGTAAAAACGGCTCTCCTTCGATTGGAAATTCTACGATGACTACACTACTTCCAGGAAATACATTACATTTGGAACTGATAACATTAACGTTGATGTTTCCTCTAAGTTCTCCAATGCACCAAATCCTACTACACTATCGCCCACTACAACGGCTACAGTCCTTACTTTAAGCGGATTTTGATCTTGCGTGCGGTTCTGTTCAGCTGGTGTTATATCATTTCATTGTTTCATATCTTTAGTTTGATTCCATGCATATATCCATTGCATGCCAATGTGTGCACGAGAACCGCACGCGGTTCGAAATACTCATGACGAGCTAAGGGTTCTACATCTTTCCATTCCTTTATCTTCTTTTGTAGGTCCTATAAGATCTACGATGGCCCCAGTGAGAGAGCGTCCATCGAGGCGTTGTGCGTATTAGCGAGCGAGGAATTTGTATTTAATAGAAACCTACTGTTTAACATGGTAAACATCTATCGCTAAAAAAATTCCGATATTATTGATTTCGGACTGCGGTGTGTTAATGTTTATTTTGAAAAGTTAAACCGGATCACTGCTGATCTCGCCCCGTTGGATGCTCAACCTCTTCAACCATGTAGACCCTCTGCTAAAGTTAACGTACAGCTATCTAACTAAGGGCGCAGCCTTCCTATGGAATACCTATACACGATCACTTATCAACTCCGATACGCCTGTTCGTCACTCACGAACCGGTCTGAAATTTACTCTAACACGTTTTAAAACATCCGAAAAAATAATAATTAACGTACTACAATATAAAAATACATATTTAACAAGTCGTTGGTAAATGACATAAGTCTAATTATCCAATTAAAGAATGCGCAAGTCACCGGTGTCTAAGTACTGATAAAGGTTTTCTCTGGTAGAGATATTTTCCTTTGTAAAGTAAGCAGAAAAAAGTTCCTTTTTTCTACGAGAGCGTGACATAGAAGCAGGCGTATTGGGTGTTGGAAAGCGAGCGGCAACCCTAACTACAGCAGAACCCCCACGCCACCGGAACACGGCGCTCACAGCGACGGTGGATCCGTTCTTGCCGACGCCGCCCGCTGCGATGGTGGCGGCGAGCGCGGCCATCGTGACCGCGGCGCTCGCGACCGCTGCGCCGCCCAGCGAGTAGCGCACCTCGAACCCACCCACCTTCGCACCACACACGGACACGTATAGCACGCAACAATGCGCCGTTTGGCCCAGCTCGTAATACTCCGCTGTTAACTCACTGCGCTAGAGCACGATCTCTCTGATGTACGCGTGTTGCTGCGCCAATAAATCAGCATGCGTAGACCGAGTAACTTAGCAATGCCGCTCTGAACTAAGCTTCGACGTAGCAACTTGGATGATACGTAGTCTTATAGTACATTTTACCTACTCTTATTAACAGTTAGGAATTAAGGCATAAAGGTACTTTATCTGGTCAAGTCCAGTGTAAACACTGCCCTCAGGTGATGATCGCTGATAAGCAACGATTGCATTCGGTGAAACTATCACCAAATGATTGCGTCGTTTGTCGTATTGAAATAAATCCATAAAACAGGGAGACTACCTAACCATTGGTGATCACCGCTGATTAAAGACATGAGGAAAACCAAGATTATAACCACTGCGTTACCGGCATTGGAGAGCTCTTTTAGCTTTGTTCTTGAAGAAGCCCAAGTTGTTTGGACTCAATTCGGCAAGCGAAATAACGTAAATGTGTGACAAAGACAAACGATGCAAAGTATGTGCTGTCGCTTTCAGCGTGTTTCGAGAGGCATTGTTAAGTACGCGGAGTACAGCACGGGTGCATAATCAAACACAGTTAACGTAAACAACTGTCTTGGTGAATATAATAAATGCAAGCCCAGATGGAAACTAGCTTTCGACTTTTGCAGTGATGCAGTCAACGGGTTTTTATTATAACCCCTATTATTCTATTCCATTTTTAAATTTTAATAAAACAATGAATACAACGTTCTCGGTGCGCTGTCGGTTCCAGACTGACTCCAAAGTATTGTCGATAACTTTTTTTACCTACCCGCTTAAACAAAACTAAGATTTGTAATCATATTTATAAACCAAAATACACATACACATTTACTTTAATGATTACAACATGATCTTACGTTTATGACAGGGATGTATGTATGATATTAATATTTTAATAATGAATATAATATAAGAAATTATTATATAATTTGTGTTATGTATATATAACGTAATTATATAAAATATATTGCCGATCAATTTTAGCCATTTATTAAGCACTACTAAATATATCAAATAATTCATGTGGGTATTTTTTAACGAAAAGGTTACCAATAATATATATAAATATGATTTTGGATGAAATATCAGTGGGGGAGCTATACCACCAACAATATTACAAAAGATGCATTAAGCAAAGTTACTGTGGAAAGAAATATAATTTGTGTTATATACCACAAGTTAAACATGTTTTAAAGAAGAAAATCCAAGTGTTTCAAGGAGACAAATGCAATTTTTTTTTCAAGAAATTCAAGATACAATTATACAAGGCAACAATAATTTTCCTTCCTATTACGTAGTATTTAAATAAAGAATTATCTTCTTATAAATAAAAATGTATGTTTATCTGACTGTCTATCTGTCTGTGAGTCTTTTATATTTATTAGAAATAAATTATTTCATAATGTACAAATCACATATTCTTATGTGTTTAATTCATACATATCACCGTCTATACTAATATAAAAAAAGAGGTAAAGTTTGTACGTTTGGATGTTCGTTAATCTTCGATACTAATTATCAGATTTTAGTTATTTTTGGTAGGAATTCGACAATAAAACATTTTAACCGGTATTAAGTGAAAATTTTAATTTTTGCATAATGCATCGACATAGTTAAAGCTATTGAATCGCAATGAAATTTAATGTCACAGTAATTTTACTTAATCACCAAAACGAATCACTTCTAACACGGATACAAATACAAAGTTTAAAAAACTTTTTACATTCACACCCCCCGCAGTAGGTTTATCTGTTTGTCGCGGGTTGAACAATCGGTGTCAGAGATAGATGCCAGATTTCTTTAAACAGAAACAATTATTAGCCAAGACATAACATTTTCAAAATTAACTAAATTTAACAAAAATAACAAACACTTTTATCGTACTCTCTATCGTAAGGTTAACAATTTTACAAAACAGTATAGAACGTCTACATGTAGTTTTTACTGATAATAAAGTGTTATATCAATTTAATTATAAACCAAATATCATTTGCATCATATTCATTATCATATCATCATATCATAAATCAGGATATGAATCCATTTAAGAAAATTCTGAACGAACAAATAATCGGAAAACTCTCAAGACTCTTACTAAACACTTCATTATCATATCATCATATCATAAATCAGGATATGATTCCATTTGAGAAAATTCCGAACGAACAACTTATCGGAAAACTCTCAAGACTCTCATTAAACACCTCCATCATATCATCCATATCATAAATCAGGATATGAATCCATTGGAGAAAACACCGAACGATCGACTTATCGGTGTATCAATATCTGTTTAGGTTATCTGAACGAACGACTTATCAGAAACCTCGTAACGTCACCGCATCAACTCAGGACACGAACCGATCAATTGTCGCGCCTGATCTGTAACCAAAGAAAATAATATTTTGCAGTAATTATCATTAAGCAACAAAATTATAAATGTAAACAAAACAAAAAGAAAAGAAATTAATGTAATATCATTCAACTAACATATTAGACGCAATCATTGTCATCATCGTCATCAACTGTATTAGTATCAGAGCAATCATCGTGAACCTCTAATGCTGCAATATGAATCCAGGGCATCATTCGGTCTGCGGCTACCGTTGTAGATCGTTTGTTAAGGGAACCTCGTAAATCTGGCACCGGTATTAATCTATATCTATCATTACCCAAGGCTTTTATTACTCTATATGGCCCTGAAAATATTGGACACAGTTTTTTGCTTTGACCGTCATTATTAAAGTACGTTTTAGTAATTTTAACAAGATCTCCTTCATTGTATATATGCGCTGGTTTTCTATTTTTGTCATAATAACATTTTTGCTTTTCCTGCTCCCTATCAATACGAGCTTTAACTTCGCTGCGCATTTCAGATAAGTTACTATCATTCCGAGTTTCTAATACAATTTCGTTTAGAATCGGTCTCTTCTCACTGTTCATGCAAGTTCCAAATAACACCTCAGAAGGTGTTTTACCGATTGTTCTCTGAATAGTATTGTTAAGTCCCCACTGAACATTTCCTAAATAGCTATCCCAATATTTTTCATCGCAGTTTACAGTAAATGCCTTCAAAGAATCAAGGATAGTGCGATTATATCGTTCCACTTGACCATTTGATCTCGGACTTGCTACTGCATTCAAGATGTGCTTAATATTATGTTTCTGGCAGAACTGCTTAAAAGATTTAGACGTAAAACAACTACCTCGGTCGCTTATAAGACGTTCAGGAGTTCTAAATGTACAAAAAATGTCGTCCAGGACCCTCATAACATTTTGACTATTAGTACTACGGACCGCTTTAAGGCAACAAAATTTCGTAAAAGCATCTACCACTACTAGCAGATGAGTGTATCCTCCTTTAGATTTAACGAAAGGTCCGAGGTGATCAACGTGTAGAGTATGAAAAGGTACCGCTACCTTTTCAATAGGGTGAAGCAGTCCTTCTCGAGAGGTTGAATTATTATTTTTAGCATAAGCGCACTGGATACAAGAATTAACGTACTTCTGTACAAATCTTTTCATTTTGCCAAACCAATAATTTTTTTTTATTCGTTCAAGAGTCTTCTCCACCCCAAAGTGGCCGATATCATCGTGGTTCATGCGACATACTTGCCATCTTGCACCTTTCGGAACCACCCAACGAACATTGTTTTTATCGCCATCGATACAGCGGAAAAGTTTATTATTTTTCATTATATAGTTATCTTTTATATATTTCAGGGATTTTTCATCCAGATCAGTATTTAAAATGTTACAAATTCTACGCAACTCAGTGTCCCCAAGTTGGAGTGTGTGGAGCCAATCCTCATCAGAAATTGTCAATATGGTAGGAAATTGATCCAAAGATGTTTCGTCCACTATAGCTGTCGGGTTACGTGACAGAGCATCTACGTGGCTCATTTTCACACCGGCTCTGTATTCGACGGAACAATCGAATTCCTGCATCAATAACCACCACCGTGCTATTCTCGGGATGAGATCTCTTTTAGAGAAAGTTGAACGGAGAGCACTGCAGTCCGTGATAATTTTAAACTGTTTTCCTAGCAGATACACCCTAAATTTGCGCAACGAACAGATCACCGCCAACGTCTCTAATTCATAGGAGTGAAAATTCTTCTCCTCGGGAGACGTTTGCCTGCTGTAATAGGCTACCGGTCGAAATGCTTCGCTATCTCTTGTACGTTGCAGTAATATACCTCCTACGCCAACCTTACTAGCATCCGAGTGCAGTTCGGTTACTGCGGACGGGTCGTAAATTGCGAGAACCGGTCTTTTGATCAAACTAGCTTTTAATTTTTCGAAAGCTATCTCCTGCCTTTCACCCCATTCCCAGGCTGCATCCTTTTTTAGAAGCTTACTAAGGGGAAAAGCAATCTCGGCAAAATTCTGAATGAACTTACGAAAATAACTTGCTAACCCCAAAAACTGTCGTACGTTATGTACGCTTTCGGGTCGTGGGAAATTTGACACACACTGTATTTTCCTCTCACCGGGCTTCACACCAACAGAACTAATTTCATATCCTAAATAGTCGATCTTGTCCCGTAAGAAATCGCATTTAGAAAGATTCAAGCGAAGATTTGCTTTTTCTAAAACCTTTAGAACAGCCTCGAGTCGTTCTAAACATTCTGCTTCATCTGTGCCATAGATCAATATATCATCAATATATGCCGTGGTGTTGTTGAAACGTGCTGGTCCTAGAATCGAGTTCATCATACGTTGGAACACAGCCGGTGCGTTGGCTAATCCAAAAGGCATACGATTAAACTCGTATTGCCCATCTGGTGTGACAAAAGAAGTGAAATGCCTGCATCGCTCCGATATCGGGACCTGGTAATATCCGGACGCAAGATCGAGCGTAATAAAACACGCTTTTCCTGTGAGACGAGCTATTTCGTCCTCAATTATAGGCATTGGGTATCTCTCCTTCACAGTGATCGAATTCAACTTGCGATAGTCCACGCACATTCTAAGAGAACCGTTTTTCTT
>DWJH01000454.1:0-10688 GCA_018248735.1 Tagiades litigiosa | reverse complement strand
TCCGTAGGCGACGATGACCACTTACCATCATACCATGTGGCTCGTTTGTTTGTTTCTCGGACCTATGTATAAAAAAATGGTGCTTATTTTTTAATTATCACATGTATAGTAGCGGCAGAGACTATAAAGGTTCAACAGTGTCATTTTGACTACTCCATGGTGTTTATTACAATATTTTTGGTAGTGATAGTTAATAGAAGGCAAGTTTCATCTGTTTAATATTAAAATTGTAAATTTCTTCCTATAGCTTCAGTCTAAACTCGCAGCTGAAATGGAAGCTCAAGCACAGAGAGTACAGTTGGAAATGCATATCCAGAGACTTTCTGAGGTAAGTAAAACATTTTTTTTTGTTAACTGCAATATATGATGAATCCAGGCTTGATGGGTCAGAAGTGTTTTTACCAATGTCACACTTGTCTTCCATGAGTTATCCAGAAACAAATAACCTTGCGTATTACAAGACCCTTGTTTGAATTCAGTTATTTTTCATAGGATATTATGGTGACATCAGACAAACTCCATGGTTGACTAGAACAGTATTGTAATAATACAATAAAAGTGTATTAGGGTACACACATGAAACATACTTATCATCATCATGTACTTATATCATTTTTATTAAATAAAAAACTCAAACTTAGCTTTTATTAAATGTTACTGAGAGTGTGGTCGGTGTTAACATATAGATGGAGTATACTGTAATAATATAATATGTTTGTGTTGTAGTATGTGTGTGATAATAATGATATTAATCTAATGTTGCGTGTGAGAGAGAGCGACTGAGAGTGCTGTGCGCTCAAATTATAATGGAATGTTTTTCATGTGTGCGTGGTATATGTATGTGTGCTGTACGTGTGTGCCTGTCTTGTGCAGGCGGAGGCGGGTCTGGTGGCGCAGCTGGCGGCGCTGCAGGCGGAGCTGGGCGCGCGCGTGCAGGAGGCGGGGCAGGCGCGCTGCGACGCGGCGCTCGCGCAGCAGCACGCCGCCGACCTGGCGCAGCAGCTGCAGGTGCGCCATTGGCAGCTTTTCATGATTTACATATTTTATACGTAATTCTTATGTTGATTCAAGGCGAGATCCGACATTCGCCAATATTAGTGTTTACAACACCACAATAAAAAAAAGCCAAATTTAGAAATATCACTACAGATTCAATGTTTATGCATTAATAAAAACGACCAATAAATATAGTCTAAACATGTCGTTAATGAACAATAAGACATGAGGTTTATACAAATTGGATATGTATGATCAGAACAGCCATTTTGGCTTGGTAGCCGTGTAAAGACGTTCAGTCCGTCCGCGAGGCTCAATTTTTTTAATAGTAAATTGTTCAATATCGATTGATTAAAATAGTCACATGTGGTTATGTGGTTGCAGGAAGCGAATCGCGTTTACTCGGAATTGGAACAACAACGTCAGTGCGCCGCGCTCGCCGAGCAGCAAACGCAGCACGATTTGCGCCTCGCGCAGGACCGCATTGCGGGTACGCAATCTTTTTCATTTTGATTTAATTTATAATAATAATTATACAGTGAGCACTAAAAAGTAAAGTTCTTTGCAATAGAAATCTCTTCCTACAGACTTCTGTAACAGGAGAGACTTCGTATTTCTGCTGTGAAGCAACTTTTGTGTGGTTATGTTTTACTTTGATATGGGAGACTGCCCTTTTAGGTTTTTTGAGATTGACCTAGTTGTAATATATATTTTATATGTATGTACATCATTTCCGTAGCTCTGTCAGATGAGGCTCAAAGGATGACAACTCGCGCTCAAACGGCCGAAGCAAATCTCGAGAAAGCAAAGGAAAGCTTGGAGAATGTAAAGAAAGACTTTGAAAAAGTCAAGCAGGAATCGGATTCGCAGATCCAACAGGTGATATTCTTTTATAGCTAGATGACATTATGGAAAGCTTGGATAACAATACCATTATCACCCTTACGTTGCCGATTTTTATTAAAAACATCATAGTGAAGCTCATTTACAAAATGTTTAAGAAGGTGTTTCCTTAATAAAATTATCAAAATATTCTCATCACATCCTTTTTAACTTTTGCTAGGATGTACAGAACTTCTTAAAATGTTTCTTAACTTAATTTATAGACTTAAATTGTATATGATATATATGTTACCGTAAAATTATAAAAACAATCTAATGGTTTTTATAATTTTAATCAATGTCGCGAGATTGTCAACTGTAATTATGTTGACATTCTCGCAAGAAAGATTACAATACAATGGTTTTTATAATTGCACGGTGACATATATAATACATATATTTCTTAATTTATCATCGCAGCTGTCGAACGAGATCGCGTCGTTACGCGAGGAGGCGGTGATGCGCGAGCAGGCCGCGCCCGCACTTAACGGCCTGCCGCCCGCCGCCGAGCAAAAGGTAACTAAAGCTTCCTTAAACATAACGAGCGTGCCTCAGTACAGGCTCCTTTGCTACGTATATTTGATATCTTTATATATGAAATTCTTCAATACGCATTGCCAACCGTTAAGTCCATACGCGTGTATATGTGGCTGAACTCCTTAACGGTTGGACTGTTAAAACTTTAATGGTAGGAAAGCTGCGTGTAAAATTTAGTTCATTATTTGTGTTCATTCAGCAGGCCGCCGAGCTTGCGAAGGTGGAAAGCGTGGTGGAGTCGCTCCGCGGCGAGCTGGTTGCCGCGCAGCGCAGCAGCAGCGAGCAGCGCGACCAACTCGCGGCGCTGCAGCACCAGCTCGACCAGTACCGCGAGAAGAACAATGTGAGCCGCCATGTTTGATTTTCAACTATTTAATTTTTTTTTCTTGGCTTTGTATCTTTTACCCATTCTGCCAGTATGAAATTTTTAAAAATTTCAAGTGATTTTTTTTACGTACAACACTGCGGTACACCCGATCTCTCAGCTCTGCTTGATTTAGCAAATTGGTGAAACTTCTTGAATCCACGGAGAACTACAAAATGTGTTTATTTTTGTAAATACTGTAAATTGTAAAATTTACGTAGAATGACACTTATTGATGGTATAAAATAGGTATGTTTCTTTACATTTTTCTACCTGGTTTTTATCTACATATATTGACTACTTGATTATATTAATATGTAAGCCAATGTCTTGTATGAATTCGGAAAAATCCAAAATAAGTATATAAATATTTTAATAACATTCACTATTGAAAAATAGTATGTTAGTTAAAAAAATTTTGTAGTTTTAAGTAATTTATTTCTTTCGTTATGCTTAACTATTCAATAAGTTCTGTGAACTGATAACAAGCCTAATTTTACATAGGTTTTCTTTATCAATCCCATCTGTTACACGATGGTCATTTACGATATGCATGTGTTTATGTTAAAATGGCTGTCGCTTTGAAAATCTTTTTCTATTCGATCGATACTAACACATTGATCACTCACTCGACCACTCAGGAGTTGCGTACTAAAAACTGGAAGGTAATGGAGGCGTTACAGTCCGCCGAAAGGGCGCTACAGACCAAATCGGCGAGCGCGTTGCCGGCCCAAGACCATGCCGTAAGTCCCCGCTTCCTTGTGAGCAGTCACACCCACACTTATGAGTTTAAAAGTTTAAATTATTATTATGATTCAACCTGAAACAACATCTTGCAGCATTCAAATAAGATTCGAAATGGAATTACTAGATACCATTTTTATCATCTGACATTTCTTTGAAAGATGTGTTTAGTGTTTTACATGGACTAGATACTGTCTATTGTGATTATATATTAATAGTAATATGAATTATGAATAAAAACATATTATGAATTTACATAATATGGACTATGTCTAATATATTATGTAAATTCGTAATATTTTTGTATAATAGAAAAAATAAAATATTCACATTTGAATTGAATTATATTTGAATTCTGCATACTAATAAAAAGTTGTAATAAGACATACAATGAGTGGCAATATCTTTTGTTTAAAAATGTGTCAACATACTTCTTATAAATGTGGTTGAACTGTACTCGATGTATATGTATATCAAACACCAAATTAAATTTAGCACTATTGTGATTTGCGTAAATCTCTTGAAATTTTTGGCGGAGAGATTAGAAAATGGCTCTATATATTATATTCACTTACCAAGTTACTAAGCAGGTTATACAACTGGGATATTTTATTGTCACTTAATATAAAATTTGATATGTACCTTAAAGGAAAAACTTCTAAAAAATTTAAATTGTTAATTTTGTGTCAGCGTTGGACTTTTTAGTAACAATTTTTATAATAATTAACACCATTTACGCAAAAAATAATTAGGTGCTTTTCAATTACGCAATACACTCTGATCAAAAATATTATAGATATTTAGATCTTTGGCCGGCTTCGCTTTGTGACTACTATATCAGCTGTTTTATTGAATGCACCGCTGATATGTAAACTATAGTATTATATAATAGTTTAGTTGGTGCATTTAGTGCAATGTAGTGTGTTAGCATATTCACATATATGTATGTTAATTTAGTGTAGCCCTATAAACAATATCTATTTACACTATTAAAATGTCGATCTCATTACTTAACTTAGTGATAGACAATGTGTTGACTAATCTTAAAAAAAAAATTTAAATACATCGTTTGTTGAATGTATGTGATTTAAGATAATTTTTTTAAATTAAATATATTTTACGTCTGTTTTATTATAATGTTTTACTAAGCAAAGTATTTATACACTATTTTTATGACGAAGCAAAAACCCGTCTTATATGAGTAACGTCAGTTATAAAGCGTGTGTAATAACAATGTTCCTATTAAAACAGGCAATGAATGACTGCAAGAAAACTGTTATTTGTTACTGAGTGAGGGGAATGTAAACGTGCATTAAACATGTGACTGGAACAGTGATTCTTAGTTTGATATGATTTACTGCACAGCCGAATTCTGCATGCTTTAGAACGGACTATGCAACAACGTACAGTGTAGAAGCTTCAACAAACAAGCGTCTCTCCAGCGTATAGATTAGTAGGTTGAACTCAGTTTCGATCAATGTTACTTAAAAAAAACGTTTGATGATTTGTGTTATATCAGGAGGCGATAGCGAAGGCACAGGAGAGTCACTATACCGAAGTGGCGAGCGTGCTGCGCGAAGCCTGCCCGGCCGCCTCGCCGGCCACCGCCGTCGGCCGCGCCTGGCTCCAGGCCTTCGCGGACAACCTTAAAAAAGAGCTCGAGAAGAAGGAAACAGAAAAGAAGCTTCTGGAACAGGAGATCGAGAAGAAGTTACGTGATAAGGAATTAAGCGACAGGCTGCACAAGGAGAGGGAGTCGGAGAAGAAGCGCTTAGAGCAGGAGTTGGAGAAGAGAGTGGTGGGCGTGGTTCGGGACACGGCGGTCGAGCAGCGGCTCGCCGAGCTGGTGGCGCAGAACGAGCACCTTCAGGGCGTCGTGGACAAGTACAAGAGAATCATCGATGACACCGTAAGTTGCTTCTTTTGTAAATGATTTTTTTTAAGTGTGGAGAAAAGCAAACGCCAATACAAATCACCTGATAAGTGACTACTGCAGCCTATGACAATTGTAAAACACCTCAAATAGAACGATTGTCCTATGACATTTTATAACAGTATCCATAAGTAATCCAGAAGGAATCGTAGAGATTAATGATATATTGTTTATCTGTGAAACCCAAACTTTTTAACAAGTAACGTTTCCTTGTAATAGGAGGGCGTGCTGAGCCAGTTGCAGGAGAACGTGACCCGCGAGGAGCAGCGCTGGGCGCAACAGCTCGCCGACAAGCAGCACGAGCTGGACGACATGCGCAACCGCACCCTCTTGCAGGTACCACCGACACCATCACCAGCATCACCCTCACCGAACACTCGTCGATCTATTGACATGTGGCTCGTTTGCGACAAGAGTGACATAACTTAAAATAAGGAATTTTAATACAGAGCATGTTTGTCATCTGACTGGCGGTCTAGATTTGAAAAGGTTCGATTGATAGTCTTATAATATGTCTGCGGTAAGAGTAGCATAATTTTAAATGGGAAATTTTAAAGGCTAATTTGTAATTATTAGGAGTGTTTTCCTTTTAACTTCCTTTTAAAGAAATGTTTTGGCTATTGTAAAGTATGAAATCAATATTAATAATACTTATTATATTTCTCATTGTCCTACAAAGTACCTTAGGTAATAACAGTAACTGGTCATAACATTTCTTGCTCATTTTTTTTACATGGAAACATCTTGAGCATATTTAAACGAGCCACTCTTTCATAGGAACCTCTGGCGTTTGCATACTCCTGCATAGAAAAATCATTGCCCGCAATCGTAGAAGAGGTACAATACGCAGTTGAATTGGCACTTGTGTATTGTCCTGTGGAAATTGAATGTCATTTTAGAGACTGCCAATGTTTCGATTCTATGTTATTTCTGTGCCTAACAATGGTATGAAATAAAAAGGATTAAAAAATCTTCCATTGTTTGGTGAAATAATATTTAACCTATTTCTAAATAACTAAGTTTTAAGGTTGTTTCTAAAACTGCATTCATAATTTATCGGTTCGTGAGAAAAGGACAGCCTATATGACTTTCAGATCTTTGAACAATTTACATTGACAATAAACTGGTAACAAAGGAACTTATATGTAGTATAATGTTTTAACATTGTCTCTATTAACTAAAAAATAATGTTTATTCTAAAATAAATAAAGTATTTGACAATAATATAAAATCGGTTATTTTTTATATAATTATTATCATATTTAATATCATCATGTAGGCTGTCCATCCTTTCACGAGCTAAATATAATATGTATATCTCATTTTATCTTTCATCTATATCTTTTATACCACGTCAACTGTTAAACTTGCTTTTATTGTTTTTTAAAAATCCTATTTAAGGCGTTATTTAAACTTTCGACTTCTTTCTCTTTCGGTGAATATGGTACAGGTTAAAAATAAACGTTATTGTATATCCTGTTCACGCTGTTCGTTGGTGACGGTGGACGTTGTGTGCGAAGGGGGTGCGGTGGAAAGAACAATTTGTTTTATTTCAGATGCAGAAAAAAATAGATGCTTTACAAGCGGAGCTTCAACAGAAGCAGACAACCTACTCAAACAGCTTCGCTGACATGGAGCGACTTACACAGGTATGTAGCGAGGGGTGTGACTGCCAATGGAATTATATTTTTTAGTTAATTCGCTAATATTAATAGTAAATAAATACTAATAGGAAGGTTTATAAACAAATAACCGCAATGCATTTATCAGCGTAAAATATTTAAGAGTGTTTGTAGGTAAAAAATAAGAGTAAGAGTACATATTTTATTATCAGTAATGTTTTAACTTTACCATTGGAACTGGAATATAATTGAATTTCGAATTAAAAGTCATCTAGCGTTATGTAATTGATCTTCATACATAATTTATATAATTCACATTAACTGTATTTATGTACATTAAAGTATCTTTTTGCAAATAACTTAGGACATACACATTTTTACAGGAACGAATTGGAGAACTGTCTGGAAAAGATGTGCACAATGGACCACTGCAGGTGAATTTGTAACTGGTTAGCATTCAATTTTTTTGTATATTTTTTTTCTCAGCTCTGGTTGCATAATATTATCTTTATTGAATTTTCACTTTCTAGTATCAGTAGGTAAAAATAAAACAAAAGGTCAATATAAGTAATACTAAAATGTGTAGTTACTTTTCTTTTTTCTTTATCCTAGTCGATTTTCATCAGCATATTTACCACTTTTTATTCTTAACCATCACAAATAATTACTCCTTAAAGCATTCCCCACATTTTTAAAATATTACAAATGGTACAAAACTTGTTTTCAATATGTAATGAAATGTTCTTTTTCAGGTTGAACGAGAAGGGAATAACATTTAACAAAAATAAATTCGGATCGCAGTTATTTGGTAATCGATAATAATAATTAATCGATCGTACGCGTCCGCCCGTTGTCGCACTGCCGCCGTGTTTCACCTTAAAGTTATACCGCACTAGGCGGAACACTTAACACTGCCATGGAATAACTTGGCACGCTATACAATGTTTCCGATACTAATACCACATGTATTGGAGGCGCCGTAGTGATACACAATTAGTTGAACTTGCCTTGTCGAACTCTGCCGTAAGTAGATCCCCTAGTGCGGTCCAGTACTAAGAATCACCGCAAACCATAGACAACGATCTTTTACAACGGAAATTTTATTGCGAGTCTGTGATAGTACGCCATGTTATTCGAATAGTCGATCGATTATTGAGCGACTATTGTGGAGCAGTTTAATCGTACTGCCCATTTATCGTTACGATTTGAAATATCACGATGTGTTTATAATATAATATAGTTAATCTATCCGCCGTTCGAGTCTATTGTCTACGGTGGTTCTAAGGCTCCACAAATGAATTGCAATTTTTTATACTAAGGCATTTTAATAATAGAACAGAACTGACATTTAATAACATATGCTTTGAACGACGGATTGGAACAAAAAAGATCAAAGATGCATTAAAAAAGATGCAGTAAAAAGCTGTCGTTGATGCATTTGTAATTCATATATGCCCTGGACTACTATTATATTCTCATCATTATGTTTTTATCTTAACAAAGAAACAAACAGTTATACTTTTTTGGTTATAAATTGATACTGCCTTTTAAGCGACGAAATTTTTATAATAAGGGATAAATTTATGTCCATAGACAATTAATTTACTATATCATCTTTACAATAAAATGCTCATGTATACTGTGGTTGTCTTATGGGTCGAAAAATTATAGAAGTTTTATTGATAAAGATTTAAATAATGAGATTAGATGAAAGTGAAGTTTTTTTCAAAATTTGCATGTCGTTAAAGAGAACTATGTTTTGTACGTTTTATATTAATGTCTTTTGCTAGAAATGTTGCGATTATAATTATAGTAGTGCCAGTCTTTTTTTTATTTATAAAATGTATTGTATTTATGAATTTTATTTTAATGAGTCTAATAATTACAAAAACATCAATTTTGATTGTTGTTTACATAAAGAAACTAAATTACTGGAATAATTTCATATACTCAATAACAAGATTTTGGAAAATAACAAAAAATTATATGAATATTTATAAATGTCATTTTAAATCAATATAATATGGTTTGAGGGTAGTGAAACGTTTCACTACAATTATGTCACGAAATGCTTTTGAAACCTCTACTTGATTGTAATAGAAGTTTCAAGATCGTCTTCGTTATTAGGCTTGCGAAAATCGACTTGATATAGTTGCAAGTTGCTGTCGCGAGATGTCAGATGGAATGTTTTTAATTTCCTGGCATTGTTTCTGGTATCCATAATAATTTCTCGTCCACATCGAGATAGCAGCTGAAAAGGACTTCATTTACTTGAGAAATAGATAGTTTAGTACCATTTCATTACGTTAATTTACTATTTTTTATAATGTTATTATTACGTGATTAATTAATTATGTAAGGAGATGTGGTTTATGCTGACATGACCTAAATTTTTATATAAAGGCTTACGCTTTGTATGTAGCAAGTCGTAATTAATAATTTTAATGTTTGTTTCCACCTCAAGTTTCACTCTTATAATTACTACATCACAGTTATAGTTAAACCTAGCGTCATGTTAACGTAAACCGTCTTGGCATTGTGACCACGCAACCTAAATGTATGGCTTTTATTTTTTCTTAATATAAAATATTTTTTATCGATTACTAATGATTATTTTGTAAAATTATTTTTATAGATATTGAATGATATTGGACTATAGTAGCCATTGCATTGTTAAAAACAAAATGTCATGGCCACTGAATACTGTTTTATTTTATATAGTTTTTATTTTCAACTCCGAATTTAAAATTGAGCGTAAATTTTTAATAATTTTAGGGAATGTTATTTACTGTTTAGAATTATGTTATTTATAATCTTTGTACTAGTGCATAATAATTTCTCTCAGTGCCTTAGGGTAAGATTTCAATTTTATAATCCGACTGTTACTTTCTAGTTATATTGAAGTTACTTGCATGTTAATATTAAGATTTATTATTTTAAAAGCATCATTTTATTTTTTTTTATTTGGTGGATAGAATTATGCTTTGGGTGACTAAAGTGTGAATTTGTGTCAAATGTCCTAAAGATTAACAGTAGAATAATTAAAAAATAATATTATATAAGTAAGCCAGTTTATATGACGATTCATATATTAGATAAAGACATTATAAAATAAACTATTTCTACGATTAATTAATTTGTTTTATTTTATACACTACAGGAAGTAGTAATGGATCATAATTAAATAAATGCTATTTTTGACATACGTTAATACAATTAAAATATTAAGATTATCTTTAATTTTAAATAGTATTTATATGTTGCTCATAAATTAGAAAGCAAACTAATTTATATTTAGAAATAATTTTTAAAAACTTAATCGGTAATCCAAATGGCCATTCAAAAAAATATTAATTGCTTTATGGATGGACCTACGTATAAAAAAAATGAATAATACATTTTTTATAAGTATTTAACGTCTGTAAAATTAATTATTTTTTTATAAAACTAGACAATTTTATCCTAGAAACTACACAATTCTACTATTTTTCCTGTATTAGAAAATATTTAGATTTTAAATCACGCATAAAATAACATTGGGCTTCTGAAGTTTACGAACCAAAATAATAATGCGAAATGAATAAACTGTAACTGTCAAAATCAGAGAGAC